>CAIGRB010012189.1:50724-61028 GCA_903798255.1 Fraxinus quadrangulata
TATAATTCAATGATTGGATGAAGAAATGAAATAAACAAGGGAAAAATAGAGAAAAACGACGAAATTCAAGTTATGGGGACTAAAGTGTAACATTTCAATATTTGGATCAGACCACGAGAGATTGATTGAAGTTGCTACAAGTTCAATGGGATGCAATTGGAAGATAAATGAAATAAATTATAAGTGCAAATGATCAAAATGCATTGCGGGAAAGTTTAGGGATCAAATTGCAATAATCGGTTCCAATTAGAACCATGTTGTCGCAAGGGCCAAATGCCATGTAGACACGAGGTTGGTGCTTTGATTTATCGAGGAAAAAATTATGTAACCATGCGGTCGCGAGACTTTCCTGATAGGAAATATTTTCTTTCATTTTTCTTTATTCGGTAAGTTTCGATTGAATATCTTTTGCATCATTTATAACCTAGAGTCCGTTCAGAACACAAGAGAACCTAATTTTTATAATATTTGGAGGCTAGAAAAAGGCGAAGAAGAATTCTACAACAAGATTTGAAGTTCCAAAGCTCGAATTGAAAATTGAAGTTCAATAAATCAAGTTTTTGAGTTCTACATCTATGTCTTTGTTTTGGGTGATGCATTTTCATATCTTTTTGTGTAATTTTAATATAATAATGTTAGGCTAAACTCCTTATGTATTGGATGAATGATGAAACATATATATTGTCGTTTTTAATTCGAATATTAAATATATTAGTGAATTCTTGTGTTTTTTTTATTAAATATGCATGATTATTGTATTGTTTGAATGATTGATATCAATTTAGACAATCAGTTGCTTATTTGTAGTGTTGGGAGATTCACAATAATTAGAAGACAACGTATTTGACACATGGGTAATATGTGTTAGGAATGACATTTATGGCGTGTGCAATCTTATGTGATTATCGTATGATTGAATATATCTCTATGTATATAAATTCGGACTAAGAATATGGTCGAGTTGTGTTTAGGATAAATTTAATTTATCTTGAAAATGAAGATTAGACATGAGTGGATTATCGATTGTCGGGAATACTTGAAGAGCACTATCATAAATAATTTGAGAATTGAAAATAGAGATCAATAGGTGGATTCTGATATCCAATATATTTATCTCATGTTTGATAAAATCACTGTTATTGCTTTCGTAGCTAAACAATGCATAAAAATCAAAACCACATCTTTTGTGTTACTTTTTATCGAATTTGGTTATAATTAGTAAATCATAATTAAACATTATTCCTCGTAGGACGATAACCCAACTCAATTAATTTATTACTTGACAACGATTCAGTACGCTTGCAGATTTCGCAAAGCCGAAGTAATTTTTAAGGCCCATTCTTTTAAGAATTAAGCCATGTACGTTTCACAGGGGCATGTAACTGTAGCACAGTGCCCCACTTCAATGTATTAAAAGAAAAAAAGTGGCCCCCACCCCTATGTGTGTTACTTGGCAGGGACCTCTGAAGCAAGCCCGTGTAAGTGTAACACTACTCTTTAATTGACAACACATGACACTCGTGTATTGTGAGGGAAAAATGCATAATAACAAAAGTTTCAAAATGTACATTAAAAAACAAGAAACCCGTAGAAAAATTCAAAAAATCAAGTGGTCACAGATAAAAAATTTGTAGCCATAGATTTCGCTACAAGGAAGTGCGTAGCCGCTCATAAAGGATCAACCCAGACGAGCGTTAACGGCATCAGCCACCTCCTGCCAGTCCTTCTAATGATATCAGTCTCCTCGCCAATGGATCTAGAATCGGTGATGAGTGGTGATAAGGGTGGCCGAGAAGAAAGAAGACGCGCACAATCAGTTACTATAGAGACAGAGATTTTCGTTGGTTGCTGTAGATAGAAAGAGTGTGTGAATAGAGAGAGCATAGAGATAAATGATATATAATATTTTAGATAATAATTATTGAATGAAAAAATAATTATAACTTTGAATGTTATAATTTCACGTTCAACCATCTCTTCCTTCAAAATACTAGAAACGTAAATTTCTTTTGAAAGTTCTAAATTTTATTATTGTAACTTTGAATGTTTTTATTCAATAATTTATTTGTAATCATTTTATATAATTTATTTTCAATTTTTTTATTTTTTTATTCAAGGCCTCTATATTATGTCCATGTTTGTCTACTATTATTCCAAAAAATTATTTGCTATAATAAGATTCTCCACCACACATTCACCCAATAAAATATTTTACACACAAACCAATGAAGTTACTTTACTTTTCAACCACACATTCTCCAAAAAATACTATTAATTACTCTATTTTTCTCCCAATACTGGAAGACAAACACACCCTATGTCGGGCCTAATGTCCCAAAATCATAGGGCTGACCAATGTAAAATAATAGTTACTACAAGAATTTTTCTAGACATCGCAACCAAATTTTTACTAGTCCATTATGTTTTTTATGGAGGTCGAAGACTAGAAAGATGAATAATCCCTCGTAGAATTATTTATTCTTCCCATTATGATATTAAAATCCGACAATAATCTAAGCATGAAATATTTTGTTATAGATTAAGCTCTTGCTTGATTTTCATTATTTTCAAAATATATTTTTTTCACTTATTTTATATCATATATTTTTTAATAAAACAATATTAAACGTAGATTCAAAATTTTTTCTTATTTTTTAACCACACATTCTTCTTCAATTTACTATTTCGAAGTATATTCTTATTTTAAAATGGAGCTGAAACATGCTCTAAACAATTAAAGTACAATAATCACCAATATAAAGTCCGTTTACAAAATTTTACATTTTAAGATTTCGATTCGGTGTTAAAATTATTGATTATTTCTCTATTTACCATTATTAATTATTTAGCTTAATAAATTTAAAATCGAGTAATAATATTATTTTCCATCACCAATCTAGTTTTTCATTGTGAAAGAGAACCCACAGCTTCACCCAGCTCACCTTTACCCTACCCCTCACCCCTACCATGTGTGTGTCGGTGGTGGCAAGAGCTGAAAGTGCTAATGAAGTAATTCCATTTATTAAAATTAAAGTAATACTAACAGCATCAGTCTAGGGATTATAAAAAAAATCATTCAACTCGATATTTGTGGGGCCTTGTCCCGAATGGGGCGAGGATTACTCGCCAACAGGGTAAGCGAGGCTGGGACAGGACGAGGGTCATTATCCCGAGATGGGCACGATATAGTCTCCGCTTTGTTTAAAATTAATTTCAAATTTAAATTTTTTTATTGAACTAAAATAATAAATTTATTATTTTTTTAAAGAGAATATAAGATGCTTTTAACAAATTAATAAAATAGTAATAATATTTACTAATTACAGACATAAAAAATAAAAGCAAAAATTAAAATAAATAAAAAATAAAAAGAACAAATAAATGGAGCGATCCCGCCCCACCCCCACCTCACCTCACCTCACCTCATCTCACCCCGATTTCGCCCCATTCAACTTTAATCAAGTATAGAGATGAAATAAAGTAACAATAATACCTGAACGAATAGGGTAAAAATGACCGATTCTTTTCATACTCGCTGCGTGCTATCCTTACATCAGCCAGCTAAAAACATCTTAGTGAAACACATGAAAAGGCCACGACATGCCACGTACAAAATCTTGAAAACTGTGCTTTCTATTTCTTTCAATAAAAATCTATACGTTGGCTGTTGAGGTTTTACTGGGAAAAAGCACCCAACATAATGAAATAGAATATACATACATTCATAGTCGAGCTGTTTCTTGGTCCTATGTATATCACTGTGTGTGTGGCGATAGGTGGGCGTTTGACATGCTTTTACTGAGGCTAATAATGAAGATGTATTCTCTTTATATTCTCTCTCCTCCAAGAAAGTTACTTTATTGAAAGGTTCCAAGGTTAAGCCTTAAACACCCCCATTTCTTGAATAGAAGTATTTTTATAGAACTGTTATAGCAACAGAAGAGGAGCCATGACTACTGTCATCGTGTTGCTGCTGCTGCGCGTTTTGTTTGCCAGTCTTTCCACTCCGTTGAGCCATGCCTCACCCTCCATTCTCTCGGTATCTTCTTGATTCAGTTTCCTTTTTTATTTATTATTTTTTTTNTTCCTTTAATGGGATTTTTGGGTTCTGTTTGTGTTGCTTGTATTTGTTGATATATTTCCTGGTTTGAGGGAAATAATTGCAGAAGAGAGAGGGAGGGAGGGAGGGAGGAAACTTTTTATTCTTCAATGTATTATGGTTTCTTGTGAAAATGGACAAAAATTTCTCAGAAAGGTATGACTTTTAGGGGGATTTGACAATCTTTTATGTATTTCTATTAGCTTTGTTGCTGTAGTTCGATTTTACCTTGTGAAATCTTTTAATTGAGCAATTATTTCTTTATTTTTTCAAGATTTTCAGCGAGAATTAGTACAAGGAGGAAAATGTAAGGGCCGTGGTTTTAGAATTTAGTTATTTTGCCGAACATGGAAAAATGGAGAAAATTTGGGTCGTTTTTCGAAGCTTGGAAAGTGGGGGAGTGTTTGGGGTTGCAACATATCTGACATGTTCAGTTATATTATGAGAAAGTAGATCAGTGAAGGACAAAGATTTGTTTGCTTATTATTAGATTAGAGGGAATGTTTACTCGTATATTTACCGGTAAAACTTAAAAGGTCATTCTTTGGGCATGGATGGAGATACACGTGTTATGCAGGGATGAACACGTGGGTTGTCCAGACACATTTTGTGTAAAGTTAAAGGGAAAGAGTGACATGATCTTAGCATAACACTCCAGAAGAGGGAGCATTAGATGAAATTATAGCTTATCAAGGGTTTGTTGCTCATTCTAGAATCTCATAACTAACAGAGGAGTAAACACTTAAATTATGTGGATACTTTAAATTTGTGACACTATCTTTTGCCAACTGAAGCTTACTCCTTATTTGGTAGAATTCATTTTTTCGATTAAGGGGGATCCATTCATCATAGTCTAATTTGCTTATGCAGGAACAGAATGCTCCAAAACCTAGGCACTCAAAGCTACTTAACAGTGCTATACAACGCCAAACTGTGAGTAAGAGTTTACTGTGTTATTAGATGCATGTATTTCCCTTTACAAAATTGTCATTCGGAATATGAATGTTACTTTATTCACTTTTTTCTTTGTTGTTCAGTCTGATGAAAAAAAGGCTGAGCTATGGATGCCTTTGGTCGACCAAGGATGGAAACCCTGTGTTGAATCTGACACTCTCCCCAGTGAGTAATACTGTAATAGTATCAGCCAAAAATTGGTCATAGATGAAATTTTAGTTTCTCATTGAGTCTCAACTCTTTTTATTAAATAACGAGGTTTCTATTTGTTGCAAAAGTATGCATTTCAAAATATTCTGAATCACTGATCATTTTTAACAAGCAGCTTTGCCAGAAAAGTTTCAAGGATATATTCAGGTTTTCCTTGATGGAGGACTAAATCAGCAGAGGATGGGGGTATGTGTATGTTTTTTACTTTTGGTACTTCTTAAGCTATTTAGGGATCAATAAATTATATGCTTTATGTGCATGCTTGGTTTGTAGTATTGGACTGCATAGCATGCTACAATGAATATGATTTTTAGTTTCTTTTGTCTCAATACTATCAAGTACTATTTAAAACAACTTACCAAACATGTCATACTGGTTTTCTTTCTTGGATTATGTAATTATTCGTCTTCTTGATCACTGATATGTACCCTCTCTATTCTAAGATTTGTGATGCAGTGGCTGTTGCTAAAATTTTGAATGCAACTCTTGTGATCCCTTACCTTGAAGTAAACCCTGTTTGGCAAGATTCAAGGTTCTACTCATTAAGCCTGTCAATTTGTTCTTGATATTTTTCTAGGGGAAACTCCTACTCTTTTGTGTATGGAAAAGTAATGAAAAGTGTTTTTTCCCCCCTGCTGTAGCACTTTCGTGGATATATTTGATGTGGATCACTTCATTAATGTGTTGAAAGACGAGGTATCCATAGTTAAAGAGTTGCCCGATGAATTCTTTTGGAGCACAAGGGAATATTATTCTACAGCCATCCGGGCAAACAGAATTAAAACAGCACCTATTCATGCTTCAGCAAACTGGTATATAGACAATGTCTTGCCTGTACTGGAAAGGTAATATAAAGATATTTCTTTTATTTTTTGGTTGAAGCTTTGAAATTAATATTAAACAATACAGATCTTCCATTGATTTGTTTATCTAGAATGTAACATGATTCATCTTAACGTTTATAATTTCAAGTACATAACATAAAGGCTAGCTTGTTTAAGATGAAATGAAATATTTAGTTCCCTGAAATAACAAACAAGCATCTTAAAAAAAGTCTTTAGTACCCTTTATTACTTAAGAGAGTGATTTTCATTAGTATGATGACGGTAAAAATTGGAATCTATTTAATTTGAGATGGTTGACAATTGTAAATTATAGATAATTTTTCTTAATGGGAACAAAAATTGAGTTAGCCGATTCAATGAAAAAAAGTTCTCATCCTAAAATATTCTGCAAAGGGTTCCATACTGTAGTTCTTTTGTTAGTTTTCCTTACTATAAAAAATGGTGGTGGCGTTTGTTGGACTGATTGAAGCCTAATCAGACTCTACAATAACCCCTTGACTGCGGATTGGCCTAATATTCCTACCATATGAAGGATTTATTAGGGAGCCGTGTTTGGTAAGACATAGATGGAGAGAGAGAGAGAGAGAGAGAGATCTCTAGTACACTTCTTCTCCAATATGGTGAAAACTTCCCGCTCTCACATTGAGGATGAACTTCTATAAATCTCTGTATTTTGCTCATTTTCTGGTTACTATTGCTCTCAGAAGTAGGAATACTGGATTAGGGCTTAATCCATAACAATGTTTATTGGTTTACATGATTGGCTTCTGAACCTGCAGTAGATCTCTTCTTATAGTTCTTGCTTCATTTTCAATATGTGGGCTGTGATTGTATTATACCTGGCTTGACCAGTTATGGCATTGCTGCAATTGCACCGTTTTCTCACCGACTGGCATTTGACAACATGCCCAAGGACATCCAACGTCTACGGTGCAAGGTCAACTTTCAAGCATTAGTTTTTGTTCCTCGCATCAGGGAACTTGGAGATGCTCTCGTCAACCGTCTCAGATATCCTCCTGGTGATAATGAAGTTGTTGGTACTAAGTATTTTAAAGATGTTAGCAATGCTAAAAGCAAGCAAGGAACTGGAAACTTTGTTGTCCTCCATCTTCGATTTGATAAGGTATGTCCACTTTTGTTACAATACAAAGACTAGTAACCTAATTTTGAGCATATGAGCTTTTGATGTGCTTCTGAGATTTATACCTTCCAATTCCCGGCCTGCACTCATTGCTAAGCCCCTGTTTGACATCCTTTATTCCAATTTAATTTTTTCTTATACTCATATTCAACTACACATTCACACAATCAAATATTCTACATGTAAATCTAAAACTTTTCCCTACTTTTTAATCACACATTCTTCACAAAATACTATTCAAAACAATGTTTTTAAAATTTTAAGGATGTCAAACAGGGGCTAAAACTACTCTTTATTACGTACTTACCTGCCACATTTATGCAAGGGGTTTAGAGTATGTGTATGTGTGTGTGTGTGTGTGTGTCAGGAAATATAATTGTTTCCAGAATTACATTTGCTTTTATTTGTTGCACTGCGTAGAATCTAATCACGATAGACGCTCCTACGACCACATATCAACCTAAATTCCTGGTATATGTGAAGGATCTTTTGAGGGGGCCATTTCTGTGCTAGAGAATTGTGAGAAAAAAACTTGTATCTTCATCTTCATTATAGTGAAAACCTATGTTATTCTCTCATTTAGGGTGAACCACTATTATTATTGCTCTCTCAAGTAAGGATTAGAGCTTAACCTATATCGTTCGTCAGTTTACCATTTGTCTCTCTAGAGATGTATACTTATTTTCTTTCTTGATTTCATTGTCTTTTCAGGATATGGCTGCCCATTCTGCCTGCGACTTCGGTGGGGGTAAGGCAGAAAAACTGGCTCTAGCTAAGTATCGACAAGTCATTTGGCAAGGAAGGGTCTTAAACTCTCAATTTACCGACGTGGAGTTGAGAAGTCAGGGACGGTGCCCATTGACTCCCGAAGAAATTGGATTGCTGCTTGCAGCTCTGGGATTTGACAACACTACTCGTTTGTATCTTGCCTCCCATAAGGTTTAAATGAAAAGTTTATATGATTCGAGATTATCAAAACCAGTTCGAATGCCTTGTAGCCAATAGTATGCTTTCATTTTCTAAATTCCCATTGACTGCCATTTTTCAGGTGTATGGTGGGGAAGCCAGGATCTCGACCTTGAGAAGTTTGTTTCCATTGATGGAAAATAAAAGGAGTCTTTCTTCTTCCGAAGAAAGAGCCAGCATTAAAAGAAAGGCTTCCTTATTAGCCGCAGTTGATTACTATGTTGGCATGCACAGCGATATCTTCATTTCTGCCTCTCCTGGAAATATGCACAATGCTATGGTAAGCACTTAATGCTATTATATATCACTAATATATTGCTTTATCTTACCGACACATTCGACAGCATACTGCAAGCATAGCAACATTTTCATATCTGCCTCTCCCAGTAGTGTGCACAATGTGCCTATGATAAGCAGTGAAGGCTAATCAATCATCAATAAAATAACGTGTCCTGCCAAATTGAATGCTGTATGTGAAGTTGCTGGACTATGTGGGGTCTAATTATCCAGTTATCCCCTCAACCGCATATAGACTGTTCCTACCATATAAGGATTTAGGGGGAAGCAGTTTTGAAGGTCTGAGAGGCATGAGAAAAAGATTCTACTTCTCCATTACAGTGAAAACCTTCAGTGGCAAATGGATGCAACTCTCACATTAAGGGTGGACATCTGTGTGCTTGCTTAGCATATTTTTCGATTTTCATTCTCAATTTTACTCTTCTTCGTGAGAAGGGATTAGATTCACTGAGACTTGGGCATCTGCTGTGAATTTCTATTTATGTTAATTTGTCCTATGCGCAATTGTTTACGAGTTCTTGCATTCACCTTACACCACTAAAATTGAGGATTTTGTTTACAACTCCTTTTCGGATCTACAGGTGGGACATCGAACATACCAAAACCTGAAGACTATAAGGCCTAACATGGCATTGTTGGGGCAGCTTTTCCTGAATAAAAGCCTAACTTGGCCAGAGTTCCAAGAGTCTGTGGTTGAAGGGCACGAGAACAGACAAGGGCAAATCCGATTACGCAAATTAGAACAGTCTATATATACGTATCCTGCTCCTGATTGCATGTGCAATGCTTAACAATGGGATTCTGTGATATAAATCTTATATAATCTGCAGGTGCTGATGCTGATGCAGATGCAGATGCAGATGCAGCTGTTGGTATTGTTTGTGGCCTATAATATCTGAAATAAAATGCGATCCCTTTCTTGATTACTGGAGAATCGACTGACCGAGGAAGCGAAGAAGAATTAGCTCGAGTTTAAGAGCCATTTATGTACTTTTCTTATAAGAGAATTCATCAGGGGTGGGAGAATTTTTTTAACACGATTGGGTTGTATTCATTTATCTGAGTTTGATTTACAATTCATGATGAGTATCAGGAGAAGCTTTCATGACACACAGTGTACTTGTTTATTTAATCCAGTTTATATTATATTAAAAGGTTGATGTTTTCATGCTGGGTGAGTGGGTGTGGTTTGAAAATTGAAACTCTTTAAAAAGGCTTTAAGATATATTTTGAGAACTTGAAAAATAATGAAGTTCTGAAACTTTGGAAAATTTTGGAAATGGTAAAACTACATATTATCCAAGTTATATACTTGCCAAAGTATTAAACTGTTAAAGTAATTTGATCCTCGAACATCAACAAATTAAAGTAAGTGGTGGAGATGTGCCAATAAAATTCTGCATATAGAGATGTGTAAAACCTTGAGTAATAAGGAGATTGAGTTACTCGAACTTATGGATAGAACTCGATCTAAGCCTTTGAGTAGACTCTGAAGGATCAACAACAATAGTTGTACGGGGTGCGATAGAATTCCTCGACTTGGTCATTCGCGAAGTCCATCCGATGATGGCTTTCATACCATTCTTGTGAGAGCTAAAAAAGAGTCAACGGTAAGCCCCCAAGAACATAGTTTAGTGGTGCAAATGACAGAAGTGAGATAATTTCAGTTGAGTTGGCAGTCGAGCGTGAGGGTTCGATTCATACCTCTTATAAAATATGAAATTAGACTATTTGTGGACGTCAGTATGGCAGCTCTGTACCCGACCTATTGAGGCACATCTCGCGATTTACC
>CAIGRB010012224.1:0-11908 GCA_903798255.1 Fraxinus quadrangulata
GCCGAAAAAAGCTCGGGCTCGGTCCGAGCTTTTTTTTCCGGCTCGGGCTCGGCTCGGCTCGTTGACATAGCTAAAGTCGACCATATTTTTATATTGGAGGCTCACGTTTAAATCTCTCACACACTCATATATTTATTTTCTCAACTGAACATAATCGTCAGAGTGCGCTTGGCCAACTCCACTCCTACTGGAGAAAGCCATGTGTGACTAACAATTTGTAGGTGTGCATGAACAGGTCTTGCGTGGACAAAATGCCTTGAGATATGTCGATCACATTAAAGACATTTTTTTAAGTCAATAAATTGGTGTCGTCTGTGGGAAACTACACTATAACTATGAACATCCTTGTGGTAAAAGCCATCAAAAGGGAGTTATTACATAGCCAAACCTTAGATGGTTGAGGACGTTGAAAAAGCATCTCTCGAAGCTTATTCTTGATATAAAAACTATTGTTACACCATAAGTTCTAGGCATTATGGTTCCCAAGGTAAAAATCGACAAGATGAGGCTTTTGGAGAAGAAGTCATCTAGACGAATGTCAATATCCATCGACCCTACCACCAACATCGACAAGGTGGCACTACTACATGCTTGGCAAGTGAGGTGGGAGAGATGACTACAAACATAAAAAACATGGCTTAATAGAACATCGCCATGCAGATGCATGGACAAGTAGGAAATGTCCCAGCAGGAGGCATTTCAACAGGAAGAGTAGGAGAATGACACTTGGGCTTACCTCCTAGAGACAGAGAAGGAAGCACGACCCAGTTGAAAGGAAGATGGAGATGAATATGTCTACAAATTATAACTCCAGTTGACTCCGTATTAACTTACCACAGGGGTAGAAAACTTTCCTCCAAAATATTTCCAAAAACGGGAGCCTCAGAGATCCACTAGTTTTTTGATAGAATTGGACCACCATTGCCTAGGAATAGGCCTCAGAAGTCAATTCCCATGCAGAGGCAACATGAAGGTTCGCAAGGCTATGAACTTTAAGGGGCCCTTCCGCCTAGAAATATACGTGAGAGAAGAAACGTAAACTTGAGAAATCGAGTCAGAACTTCGTAACCGCCTCACTACCAAGCTGTAAAGGGGATTCAGATGGTCCATCCAGATCTCTTGAGTTAAATGACAATGATAAAATTCTCCAATTCTCACAAGAACTGAGGAACGCCCATTTTCCTAATCACTTTGTGCTGCCAAAGATACCTAAATATGAAGAAAATGGCAATATGACGAAGTACCTTAACAACTATAAGACCCACATGTCTCTTAAGAGAGCCTTTCCAGCATTGTAATGGAGAGCTTTCCAACTTACCCTGACTAGGGCTGCTAAAATTTGGTATAGCCGCATATCGACTGGCAGTATTAGAAGTTGGCCAGATCTCAAAAAGGCTTTCTTGAACCAATATTTGTCGAGTAAAGAAAGAGACACGCCCATCCAAAAGTTGTAGGATATTAGACAACAAGCAGGTGAAACTTTGATGAGCTATTTATTACGGAAGAAATGACGTATTGTGAGCAGGTCACTGATAAAAAGCCTTTTCAACTTTGATGGGAGGCCTTAACATGAACACCTTCTTTTGCAGAGATGTGAAAAATAAGAACCTTACCTCTTATTACGCCTTAGTGGAAATGATGAAGATCGAAATTTTCAATAAGGAATTATTGACCATTGCAACTTAACCTTGTTAAGGCTTTCACCGCCTTGGAGGCAGAGGTGAGGTCTTGTTTCACACTTGGTAAATCGGCAACAGACCCAGGCAAGAGGTAAAAATCGTCCCCATTTTGAGCCAAACATTAGCCACCGCCACCCTATGTGCAGTACCACCTTTAGCATATAAAGAGGTTGGGCCTAATGCACAAGGACAACCAAACCAACCAAGGGTAAAAACAGGATTAGATGTGGCCTAAGACAAATAAGAGATCCCCTTGTAGATGAGGACAATGCCCACATTAGAGAGATCGATGCAATAATTGGGGACCCGCACATTGGAGGAGAGTTAAGAAACACATAAAGAAATTATGCTAGAGAGAATAAAGATTCATCCACGACAAGCTACTTGGTCAATAGCACACCCTGTGGGATCGACATCATCCTACCAATAATGTTTATGTAAGAAGATGCCATAGGTATGCATTACTCACATTGTGATGCCTTGGTGATAAGGGCCATTGTGGCAAGGAATGGCATGAATCACATGTTGGTGGATAATGGGAGCTCCGTCAACATCTTGTTTGGAACCATTTATGATAAAATGTTGATAGATCACGGGCTTTCCCCCCTCCCCAAGACAGCGCCCCTATATGGTTTTACCGATGACAACATTATCCCGAGGGAATGATCATGTTAGTAGTGGAGATAGGAACACCTCCTTAATAGCTCAACATTTCATTGAATTTCTTGTTGTGGACCATAGGTCCACTTATTATGGTATGTTGCGGCAACTTGTGTTGAAAGAACTCTAGATAATCACATTTATCCACCATCTATGCATGAAATTTTCCATAGATCGAGGCATCGCCACTATCCGAGGTTATCAAATGGGTTCCAAAGAATGCTACCTCAATTCTTTATGGAAGTCTGACATCGTAGCACAAATATGGTTTCAATAGACATCGAAATGCTTGATGCACATGTACAATGTCGGACTCTAAACAAGGGGGAGATATTGAGATGGCAGATGTCCCTACAGAAGGCACTATCCTTGTAGAAGGGATTATGGATGTAGGTTTGGATCCTAAAATCACAGAATCAAACTCCTAAGCAACCTTAATTCATGAGTTAAGAGTTTTTTCCTGTAAGATACTTCGGGTGGGAAAGGAGTTGAACTCAGAGGACAAACAGAAGCACAAAATTTTCCTGTTCAAGAACCTGAACATATTTGCATGGAAGCATCAAGATATGGTGGGCACGACCTTAAGGTTAGCTACCACCATCTAACTAATGGGTTCATCAGAGAAGCTGTCTATCCGAGATGGATATCTAATCCAGTTCTGATGAAAAAGCACAATGACAAGTGGCAAGTCCGCATAGATTTCTCCAACATCAATTAAGCATGCCCCAAAGATAGCCCAAGGATTGACCAACTTGTGGATTCTTTAACAGGGCATGAACAATTGAGTTTTATGGATGCATATTTAGGATACAATCAAATTCACATGCACACATTTGACGAAGAAAACACTTTATTCATTACAGATAAGAGCTCTATTGTTATAAAGTCATGCCCTTTGGTCTGAAGAATATTGGGGCTACCTATCAAAGATGCCTCGTTAATAGGATGTTTGTCGACCTTATTGGTAAAACGATGGAGGTGTATGTGGATGACATGTTTGGTAAAAAGCCTCAAAGCTGGAAACTACGTCGAAAACCTAGAGGCTGCTTTTAAGGTTTTAAGGAAGTATAGAATGAGGCTGAACCCACTAAAATATGCGTTTGGGGTAGGCTTTGGAAATTTTTTGGGCTATATGATCAATCAACGAGGCATAGAGGAGAACCTAGAGAAAATCAAGGCCTTATTAGACATGAGGTCTTCCTGCAAGCCCAAGAAAGTGTAAAGCTTAACGGGTCGTCTCGCAATGTTAAGCCAATTTGTCTCAAAGGCAATCGATAGATACCTCCCATTCTTCAAGATCTTCAAAGGAGGAAAGAGTTTCCAATAGGACGAGGAGTGCGAGTGGCTTTTCCAGAACTGAATAAGTACTTTGGACATGCCCACTCCTTTCAAAGCCTATGGAAGGAGAAGCCTTATTGCTATATCTTGCCTTAAGTTCAATACTCGTAAGGGAATAATGTTGCACGACTACTTATTTAATAAGTAAGCAAGGTCCTATTATCAGTAGAGTCATAATACACATACGTAGTGAAGCTTGCTCTTTCCTTAATAATTACCTCTAGAAGATTAAGGCCCACGGGTATTGACAAACTTCCCACTTAAGCAAGTACTTCAGAAACATGATGCTTCGGGAAGGCTAATGAAGTAGGCTATAGAGCTAAGCAAGTTTGATATTTTATACAAGCCAATGACTTATACGAAGGGACATACGTTAGCAAATTTCACAACAGAATTCATCGATGTCCCAAGTATCGACATGATAATGAAACTAGCAAACTCCGTAGCCTGGAGTCTGTTTGTCGATAGATCTTCTGGTGAGATAGGCTTGGGAGCGGGGTTAGTATTTGAAAGCCCAGAAGGACATAAGCTCGACTATGTAGTAAGGTTAGGCTTCAAGACCTCCAACAATATAGTTGAATGCAAAGCGTTGCTAGTAGACCTCAGGTTATCTAAGAAGATACAAGTAAAGAGTTTGATGGTTAACATCGATACACAATTGATCGTAAGTCAAGTCAATGGCAACTTCAACGCAAGAGATAAGAGCATGGCTGTTTATCTCAAGAAGGTTATGGACTTGTTTCCCTCCTTCGAAAAGTTTGAATTAAACCAGATACCAATGGTGGAGAATGTCCATGCCTATGTTTTATCAATAAGAAGTTGGAACAGATTATGGCGACTTAGATGAGTTTAGGAGCTTACCCGTGACAATGAAGGTGAGAGATCATCTACCAGAAGGATGAATAAGTACTGGTTTAACCCTGCAACTAATATGGATGATCTAAAGTTCAAGTTAGGTAATGTATTTTTCATACATACTTCGTTACTTATTTTAAAATGTAATTGACAACATGGTTTATTCATTTCTTACAGGGATGGAATTTGACAATGTCAAGATTCTAAGATTTGCAATAATTCAGCACTCAGTTAAAAATTCCAGGCAACTCAGATATGTGAAAAATATGAGGACACAATTGAAAGTTAGATGTCAAGATAACTGCCATTGGGTTCTATATGCATCTCTCCTTAATTTTAGTTAGTTAGAAACCAGCGTTCTAATTAACCCTAATTATTAAATAATCCCAGACCAGCCTCAAGATTCAATTTAATAACAGATTTACACAATAGAGAAATCGATGAACTAGATAACACAAACACCAATTGTTGCATTCAATCTATTTAAACATTCTTCTTAAGATTCAATAACCTCTATCGTAGAAAATCATCAAATCCTAGTGTTTTACAAGTTAAAGGAATCAAACAATTACAGATTTGATATTTAACATTCAGCACTCAGTTAAAAATTCTAGGCAACTCAGATATGTGAAAAATATGAGGACACAATTGAAAGTTAGATGTCAAGATAACTGCCATTGGGTTCTATATGCATACCAAAAATCAGAAAATAGACTTAGAATTAACACATTCAAAGATGAGCACACATGTACCATGGTGTGGCAAAATAAAAGGGTTAATGCACGTTATTTGATAAAAAAAATACATAAGAAAGTTTAAGTCTGATCCCAATATGCCAATGAGCAGTTTTGTGAAAACTGTGAAAGAAGATCACATGTATGAGATTTCAAAGCATCAGTTCTACAAGATAAGATCTAAATATGCAGAAGTGGTACATGGGATTGTAGTTGAGCAGTACAAAATTGTATGGGATTATGGAGAGGAGTTAAAGAGAACAAATCCTTGTAGTACAATGCAGATTGAAAGTTCAGGTCCTACTTTTAAGAGAATGTATATATGTTTATGGGCTTGTAAGGAGAGATTTAAGGCTGGATGTAGGCCGGTAATTGGTTGGATGGTTGCTTCATAAAGTCTGTACATGGTGGGAAGTTGTTGGCAGCTATTGGCATTGATGGTGAGAACTGTATGTTCCCTATAGCATGGGTAGTTGTAGATGCTAAGAACAAAATAAATTAGCAATGGTTCATACAGTTGTTGGTTGTTGGCATAGGGATGTATAACCCTAGAGCTTGGACATTCATTTCTGATAAACAAAAGGGTTTGGTCGATTGTATAAGTAAATTCTGTGAAGGGGCTAAGCACAATGGTTGTGCCAAATATTTATACAGCAATTTCACTTTGGTACAAAAAGTCCTACCCTTAAGAACTTGTTTTGGGCTGCAGTAAGCGTAACAACTATTCTAGAGTGGAAGAATGCAATGAATGAGCTGAAAGATGTTAATGAAGAAGCTTAAAACTGGTTCAATGAAAAACCACCTTCTCAATGGAGCAGATCACATTTTCAAGAGCATTTTCAAGTGTGATATTTTTTTAAATAACTTGTGCAAGGCATTCAATTCTTCCATTGTTGTTGCTAGAGAGAAGCCCATCATCTTAATGCTGGAGAAAATTAGACATTAGTAAATGATAAGAATGAATGCAAAAGGGAATCAGCACATAGGTGTGATCATGCATTTGGGCCAAGAGTAATGAAAATCATTGAAAAGGCTAAAGGTGAGGTGGTGTACTGCCGTAGGCACCCAAAAATAATACATTAACCTCTAAAAACTAATATAGCAATGGAAGTAAGGGTCCATCACACGAAGAGTGTGTAATTTAATATTTTATGCTCCGTACAATGATTGGGGGTTTTTGTTTGTAATGAAGTCAATCTATAACAATGAAAATTAAATTAACGAACCTTAGTCCAAGTCAATATCCACCGTCGGAAATCCACAATTGATCATAGATGCAATGATAGTTCAATTCATATTTCGAATATTCACCATTGGAATAATTTTTCGATCTCTCCTTAATTTTAGTTAATTAGAAACCAGCGTTCTAATTAACCCTAATTATTAAATAATCCCAGACCAGCGCTCAAGATTCAATTTAATAACAGCTTTACACAATAGAGAAATCGATGAACTAGATAACACAAACACCAGTTGTTGCATTCAATCTATTTAAACATTCTTCTTAAGATTCAATAACCTCTATCGTAGAAAATTATCAAATNAGAATTAAACAATAAGAAAAACTATTTAGATCTCACAATATGTGATTTCGAGGCTTCAATTTCCTTCGACCAAGTATAGAAGTTTAGTTACAATTCATGAATATAAGAGAAAAATAGAGAGAAAATAGGTTGGAGGCGTTCTAGTGTCTATTTCGTGTATTCTAGGGTTGATAAATATCAAATAAACTCGTTTCCATAAGTAGTGGAACGGAATTAGAAAACCAAAAAAAATTTCCCGATTTGGTCTGGGCGGGCGCCCAGTAGAAAATGGGGCGGCCGCCCAGGCATAAAAATTGACTTCTGTCAATGAAGTTTAGCTGAGCAGCATTTAGTATTTTAGTCATATCTTTCTCTTTCGATATCGGATTGAGGCGATTCAAGATGCATTAGAAAGCTAACTCAAAGGACTACAACTTTACTTCAGATATCATCTTCCAATTCGATCATTTGTCATGTCAAACATGGGTCTCAAACTGAGACTAAAAATCCAATGCATAACTTTTCGATTGAAAATTGATGTGTGATCCTACTTTGATGATATTTCATCCCCTTGACTTCTTTCTTCATTTAATTGACTTCTAATACTCTCAAATCTTCATCGTTTGGTTCGACACAAGTTTAGAGTATTTGTACTTTAGTCTTCGAACTTTCATTCCCTTTCACTTTGGTCCATTTTCACCTATTTATTCCAAATTACGTCATCTCCATTAAATTGCCACCTAAATCAAAATATGAATGTAATGAGTATATTTTAGCACTAATTGATCATACGAGCATATAAAATAAGGAGGAAAAAATATGCATTTTGCATTCCTATCATGAGGCGATGTTCTTGAAGGTAGACTATGAGGTAGTCATAAGCTTGAGATAACTAGTAAAGATGGATTGAGGTGAAGTGTTGATTTGACAAAATATAAATGTGCATGCAGAAAATGATAGCTGACTGGAATACCATGTCCCCATGTAATATCAGGCTTGTGTTCAAGGGATATAGGCATATGATTACATTAATCCATGTTATAGCAAGGGAACATACCTCATGTGTTACTCCCCAGTGATCCAACCTATGTCAGGACCTGAGATATGGCTATAGTTGAAAGCACCATGTAAATCAACCGCAGAAGAAAAAACATGTAGGTAGACCCAAAAAAATGAGAAAGAGGTCATAGACTGAGCCATCTGTAGGAATTAAGATGGAAAAAACTGGCATGAAGATGACGTGTAAATGATGTGGGGGATCTGGACATAACCAAAGAAGTAGCAAGGGACCATTTCCTGGTAAATCTAGTTCACAACAAGAATTAAAACACGCAACAAGAGTCTTAACAAGATACACGGTCAAATGCATCAATGGAGAAGAAAAAAGTACCATAAAAAAACTTCACAATCACAGATGAAGAAGTCCAAGAATCAAGGATCCAAATCTTCAACATGATGTGTTTTTTCCTGTATATTTTTATTGGGAAGTAAATTTATTTTGTAAATATTATGATTTTTAAAATGGATTTCAATTGTTTTGCAAATGCTGTATTTTTTGAAATTTAGACTAGAAACATATGCAGCAAATGTTGTTATGGAATGTTGAAGTTGAATTTTGTGCATTATACTGTGCTTTCATTAGGTTTTCAAATTGTATTCATTGAATATCGAATGTAGGCAATTAAGAACTATGTCAAAGTTTTGGTGTGGTTTGGTGCGGTTAATGCAACCATCACCAAAGGTTTGGCACTGTAACTGCAACTATAACAAAATGTTGTTTGGTACATTTGATGAACCACATACAAAACGTTTGGAGTGTGATTTGAACTTTAACTTCTCATTAAATAAAGGGTAGAAATAGAAATGTGAAAGTCAGTACTAGCAATAATACAAAAATAGGAATTTAATTTCAAGGAAAAAGGTACAACACAACCACATTTTACATCCACATTTCACAACATATAACACAAAACCCCCAACGCCTAAACACTAAACCTGAATTTCTGAAGCTAAAAATGCCCATCCTACAAACCCATCCTATATACCTAGATACAAACCTATTTTACAAACACTCCACACACAAAGCCGAACAACCAAGTCTTCCACACATTTGGTCTTGTTGCTCGGAGGGTGCTGATTTCAATTTCCATTTCCCTCCTAGCCCGTAATAGACCTGAAATAAGCTCCCTAGATCTCTCACACATAGGAGGGTCACACCATACAAAAAATATACATCCACCGAGATCTTGGCTTCGAGGATAAGTGAGAAATCTTCTTCCTGGGTTTAGGTTCGTCCACGAGATCTTCATCTACACTGGGGAACCACATTTGCATACATTCATCTCCATCTACGTGCTGATTTTTTCTGACTAATTGTGGGAGAGAGAAGTACATTAATAGTGACAAAATGGAGGGAAATGAATGGTGAAGTACAATAATAGAAAGAGAAATTATGTAATGCTCAAATTGCCCTTGTCTATTTGGTAAAAAAAAATTATTTTTTTAAATTTTTGGGGTCAAGTAACGATTTTGGTAGTCAAATAGATGGAAATTGTCAATCTAGACTGGAGCTGCAATTTTTAAAAGGTTTGTTACCTCAAGTGGCACAAATGAAAGGTTTGGACATAATCTGTAACTAAGTGAAAAAGTTTGGTACCTTGGCTGCAATTTTTCCTATAGTAAATAGGATTCATTTGAAAAAATGATAAGATTTCTCCATATGAAATATGGAAATGAATAAAATTAAATATTAATTATTTTAAAGTGTGGAGATATCTTGCTTATTACAAGAACACGGATCATAAGAGAACTAAATTAGGTCCTAGAGGTATCAAATGTGTATTTGTGGGATATACTTTTAATAGCAAGGCCTATATGTTACTAAACTTAGAATCAAATGTTATAATAGAATCAAGTGATGTGGAGTTTTCGAGAATGTATTGGTAATAAGAATTCTCAAAATGAAACTAATGTTAACATTCTTATTTCTATAAATCACAAACAGAGACATCTACAAGATATCTTGAAAGTGAATCTCGAAAAAGTAAAAGAATTAGATAAGAAAAAGGTCTAAGATCGAATAAAATAGATTCCTAACTTATTTCTTTCTACTTAGTAGAGGAAGGTATGAAGGATGTTGTAAGAACAATTCATTTTATTCTTGAAGTCGAAAGTGATCCTAAAACCTATAAGGAAGTAATGTTTTCTTGAGATTACATATTTTGGAAAGATGCAATAAATAATGAAATGGATTCTATTATACCAAATAACACTTGGAAAATAGTTGATTTACCAAATGATTCTAAATCCATTGGTTGTAAATGGGTGTTTAGAAGGAAATATAATTTCGATGGAACACTCAATACCCCTAAAGATAGGTTAGTAGCTAAAAGGTATTTGCAAAATGAAGAAATAGATTACTTTGACACGTATGCACCCGTAGCTATGATTACCTCGATAAGGATCTTCTTTGCTTTAGTATCTATATATGATTCATATGTTCATCAAATGGATATCAAGATGACATTTCTAAATCGAGTCTCGAAGAGGAGGTCTATACGTAACAACCGGAAGGGTTTATTCTACCTGAGAAATGAACATAAGGTATGCAAAATAATCAAGTCCGTATATGGTTTTAAACAAGCCCTTGAAAAATGGCATGAGAAATTTGACACTGCTATTATGTCATGATTTTACTCATAATTCGGTTAATAAATGTTTGCATATCAAAGTATATGATAATATTATTATATTTGTATGTCTTTATGTGAATGATATGTTAATTATTAGTAATGACATAGAAGAAATTAAAGAAACGAAAATGTTTATATCTTCTATGTTCACAATGAAAGATCTTGGACAAGTGAAAACTATAATTGTTATCAAAGTTAAAAAGGATAGTGTAGTTACCCATTAAGTATATCACATTATGTTGAGAATGTGATAAATAAGTTCAAACATTTGAACATTAAAGAGGTAAATACTCCATTGGATTCAAGTATCAAGTTAGTACAGAATGATGAAAGATCAATAGCTCAAATAGAGTACACAAGTGCAATCAGAAGTCTAATGTACGTGGTACAATGTACAAGACCCAATGTTGCATTTGCTATGAGTAAACTAAGTAGGTTTACTAGCAATCTAAATTCAGAACATTGGAAGACCATAGGAAGGGTTCCTGGTTACTTAAAGAAAACCAAAAACCTACAAATCCCCGACTATTCTTGAAGGATATACCGATGCTAGTTGGATATTGAGTGCAGGAGAAAAAAAGTCTACTTCAAGTTGGGTGTTTACTCTTGGAAAAAGTGCAGTTTCCTGGAAGTCTAAGAAACAAATATGCATTACACACTCAACAATGGAGTACGAGTTGTAGCATTGGCCAAAACACGAAAAGAGGTCGAATGGCTTATGAAATTCATTTAGGTGCAAATGATATTTCTTCAATACCTATCTTATGTGATAGTTAAGCCACCTTAGTAAAGCATATAATGGAAAGTCTAGACATATGAGTCTAAGATATGAGTATGTGAGAAAATTAATTAAGTATGGAATAATTTCTCTCACATATGTTAAGTCTAGTAAGAATTTAGCTAATTTGTTGACTAAACCTCTTACAAGAGAGCTAGTAAGATCAACCCCACCTAATTATACTAAACAAGCTATTCAATAAGTGGATAAGTTTCAGTACTATTATTCTATTATAAAACCCTATCCTTGATAAATAGTGCTGGCTTTTATGGTTGGAGGGATGAGTTAATAAAACTCTTAATGAGGTTCAATACGAAGTACAAGTATCTCTAAAAGTAATAAAGGTACTCAAAAAATTTCACATATGTGAACTTCGAGGTGGTGCCGCCTCAATAGATAGTTAGAGTTTTCCTCTTAAAAGTTCAACGAATAGGATAAGTGTAAGGTCATAATAGCACTAAGCGAGTTTTAAGAACTTGTGAAAACGTAACACTAATGTGTATGATTTCACCGGTATTGTCACAATGAATGGTGTTCAAAACTATAATGCTACCTAGAATTTCAGTAATACTTTGTGAGATTTACATTATGATTAGATTCAAATCGAAAGATATCTAATTCTTATACATTAGTGTTACCAGGTATGAAT
>CAIGRB010012243.1:8187-25335 GCA_903798255.1 Fraxinus quadrangulata
TGTGGTTTTGGATTATTATTAGTCCATTAACTTAGCCCATTTACCTTGTTACTTAGTTGGCCCATTTTATTGGTGTTCTTTGGCCCAATTATTTGTGACCTAATCCATTTATATATCCATCCATCCTTGTAGCAGATGGTATGCATGGTGAAGACAGAAAAAACATAATGAGGAAGCCGTTTCTTGGTTTAGTGATTAACATTGCTACCTCTTTGTTTTCCCTTGCCTTTGTGGCTTTGTAAATCACCACCACCATCATCCTTTGTGGATGTAAAAGTTGGAGCAACCAAAGTGGAGGATTGTATTGGATCGAACCTTGCGTGTGTGGTGTCGATTGGTTGTTAACTGAGCCTAATTTATTTGGCGTGATTGGAGCCCAAAAATCAACACCATTGTATAGGGTCCCCTCCGACCACATCAATGTCTATAAGACCCAGATGGTCAGAGGTCAAAATCTCCGGTGCTCAAGTATAGAGCCTTCCATCTTACTTTGAATAAGAGGAAAAAAAAAGATATTATAATATGTACAGGCCTAAAAGCATAGCTACTCCGACTTCAGCTGAAGAGAACATTCTCCAACTACTTTGTCTCCTCATAATACAACTCTGCCCATGTACAATATCTCCATGGCATGAGGAAAGTGGCGTGTCAAGCATTAAAATCTTTCTAGCTCGCTGCAACGATGAGATGCTTAACAGTGAGCGTATCACCATTCGAGGCTCTTTTATCTTTATAGGGAGACATCATTGTAAACATCCTAATTTGGAGAGATGTCCACAACAAAAATTCAACAAACTATGATCAACTAGTGAACTTAATCAAGGATGAGACAATAAATAAAGAAATGATCATTCATCGTGATAAGTGTATTTTGTACACTTATCTAAGCCATTAAGCCCCTGTTTGGGGCACATTTTGGTATGAAAATGTAGACAAAATATGAACGTTGGAATAGTACATCCTGACATCCCAATAAATTTTTCACTGTACAAACAGTGACACAGCAGAGGAAGTGGCCGAATTTACCCTTAACCCAAACCAAATGCCAAGATTTTTCCCTTCTAAAATCAATTTTCTCTTACCTACCCATACGTAATAGTTGCAATTTGAAGCCGAAGACGATTCTACAGACCCAACTACCGTATTCCGGTGACTTCTTCAACGTTTAATCGCACCTTGACGTGAGTAGATCTTGAACTGGCAAAAGCTTGCTTGCAGATTGTATGCCTCGTAACATGAAGAAGTCCCACACTTCGCGATTTGGCACATCCACTGCACAGACAACCATAAATAAACCAGCTTTTCCACCATAAAATTAGGCAGTCCAACTGCAATAGCGCCGCCACTACCACTTCAACGACTACACCGAACACATGGGCCTATTCAATTCTTAGGTAGATTTTCCATACCTCGGCTGCTACTGCATTTTATAAGTTTAATTTTTTAGTCTTTCCAAACTGATTTCTTCAACCCATAGATCGGTTAAATTCGTGGTCCGAGTCTGTCAATCGCTGCTAAGTTGTCCAAAAAATATGTCAGATCGAGAGATGTAGAAGGCGAACGTTTATAGCAGCCTATAAAATCGCCATTACCAAAGGACATCAGCACGATCAGTGTTTCATGAAATATAGGTGGGAACGTATTCTAACGTTGTTCAACTCCACAACAGGCCACAATTGGAGTAAACTCTAATTGTACAACCACTGGAACGCAATGCATCAAGAAAACAAACGGCTAATGGAATTATTGGCCTGCACCAGCTCGAATACAACCCGTCAGAGGGTCGAATCGTAGCATCCAATGAATGGTGGAGCCAAAAGTTGAAGATGAGGTTTTTTAATAATTGTTTGACATTCACTTTGACATGTCAGTGCGTGAGGTTGTGGTTGTTGATTACATCAGGTCTACATAGTTCTCATTTGTTACGCTGTTATTATGATGAAACTCTGGTCACCGTCAAAGTGTTTGAAAAATGTGTTACACAACGCACTCACGGCTAACTGTAGGGATTTTGAACTTGTAAGCTTTGCATGGGAAATAACATTTTCGTGGTTCATTACTTAGGAGTAGAATTCGATTGCAGGACCTACCTTTGTGATCAAATTTTTGTTTCCATAATCTCCTTTCTTACACTTACCAATCATCTAGCATGAGGATTGTATTAGGTCGAGCCTTGCGTCTGTGGTGTCGATTGGTTGTTAACTGAGCCCGATTTATTTGGCATGATTGGAGCCCAAAAATTAACAATGGCTTTGTAAATCACCACCACCATCATCCTCTGTGGATGTAAAAGTTGGAGCAACCAAAGCGGAGGATTGTATTGGGTCGAGCCTTGCGTGTGTGGTGTCGATTGGTTCCTAACTGTAGGGATTTTGAACTTGTAAGCTTTACATGGGAAGTAACATTTTCGTGGTTCATTACTTAAGAGCAAAATTTGATTGCAGGACCTATCTTTGTGATCAAATTTTTGTTTCCATAACCTCCTCTCTTACACTCTCCAGTCATCTAGCATGAGGATTGTATTGGGTCGAGCCTTGCGTGTGTGGTGTCGATTGGTTATTAACTGAGCCCAATTAATTTGGTATGATTGGAGCCCAAAAATTAACACCATTGTAATAGGGACCCCTCCGACCACATCAATGTCTATAAGACCCAGATGGTCAGAGGTCAAAATCTCCAATGCTCAAGTATAGAGCTTTCCATCTTACTTTGCATGAGAGGAAAAAAAAATATTATATTATGCACAGGCCTAAAAGCATATCTACCCCGACTTCAGCTGAATAGGACATTCTCCAACTAATTTGTCTCCTCATAATACAACTCTGCCCATGTACAATATCTCTATGGCGTGAGGCAAGTGGCATGTCAAGCATTAAAATCTTTCTAACTCGCTTCAATGATGAGATGCTCAACAGTGATCGTATCACCATTCGAGGCTCTTTTATCTTTATAGGGAGACATCAATGTAAACATCCTAATTTGGAGAGATGTCCACAACAAAAATTCTACAAACTATGATCAACTAGTGAACTTAATCAAGGATGAGACAATAAATGAAAAAAATGATCATTCATTGTGATAAGTGTATTTTAAGCCCCTATTTGGGGCACATTTTAGTCTGGAAATGTAGACAAAATATGAAAGTTTGAATAGTACATCATGACATCCCAATACATTTTTCACTGTGCAAATAGTGACATGGCAGAGGAAGTGGCCGAATTTACCCTTAACCCAAACCAAATGCCAAGATTTTTCCCTTCCAAAATCAATTTTCTCTTACCTACCCATACGTAACAGTTGCAATTTGAAGCCGAAGACGATTCTACAGACCTAGCTACCGTATTTCGGTGACTTCTTCAATATTCAGCCGCACCTTGACGTGAGTAGATCTTGAACTGGTAAAAGCTTGCTTGCAGATTGTACACCTCGTAACACGAAGAAGAAGTCCCACACTTCGTGATTTGGCACATCTACTGCACAGACAACCATAAATAAATCGACTTTCGCACCATAAAATTAGGCAGTCCAACTGCAGTAGCGCCGCCACTGCCACTTCAATGACTACACCAAAGGCATGGGCCCATTCAATTCTTAGGTGGATTTTCCATGCCTCAGCTGCTACTGCATTTTGTAAGTTTAATTTTTTTAGCCTTTCCAAACTGATTTCTTCAACCTGCAGACCAGTGAAATTCATGGTCCGAGTCCGTCAATTGCTGTTGACTTGTCCAAAAAATATGTCAGATTGAGAGATGCAGAAGGCGAATGTTTATAGCAGCCTATAAAATCACCATTGCCGAAGGACATCGGCACGACCAGTGTTTCATGAAATACAGGTAGGAACGTGTTCTAACATTGTTCAACTCCACAACAGGCCACAATTGGAGTAAACTCTAATTAAGCAACCACTGGGATGCAAATCATCAGGAACACAAACGGCTAATGGAATTGTTGGCCTACATCGGGCTCGAATACAACCAGTCGGAGGGTCGGATCGTAGCATTCGATGAATGGTGGACCCGAAAGTTGAAGGTGAGGTTTTTTAATAACTGTTTGACATTCACTTCGACATGTATATTGTGGTCAGTGCGAGAGGTTGTGGTTGTTGATTACATCAGGTCTACATAGTTCTCATTTGTTACGCTGTTATTATGATAAAACTCTGGTCACCTTCAAAGTGTTTTAAAGCTCGTGCTATACACAGTCCTGAAATTCATTTTCCATTGCCTGGGCTGGGTAAGTATTATTTGATAGACTCCGGGTTTGCTCATCAACCGGGCTACGTGGCCCCTTACAAAGGATCATATATATTGTATCATTTTCAGGAGTTTCACGATGATGGATCCAGACGTCTTCTCTAGTTTCAGAATACTCGTGAGAAGTTTAACTATAGACATTCATCTTGCAGAAACGTCATAGAACGAGCATTTGGTGTGTGGAAAAAAAAGATGGCAAATACTTGATTGTATGCCTATATTCGTTTTGAACCCAAGTTGCTATTGTTGTCTCAACGATGGGCATTCATAATTTTTTACGTCGGTCTGGAGTTGTGGATGAGGCATTTAATAGAGCAAAAATAGATGATGACTCGTTTGAGGTTGACCTATCTAACACTGAAGACGAAATCCACGCCAAAATGAATGCACCGAAAATGCATCGAAGTGATTGGAACTGACTTCGCGATTATATGGCACAGCTATAGTGATCTTCACATTTTGTGCGAAACGTGACATTTTAAAAATGTCTAGTGTTGTACGAACGTGGGAATATAATTTGATGTATCTGTTGAATTTAATAATTTTTGGATTGTACAGTTGGAATCAGTGAATAATTGAATTTAAAAAGATTCTTCCAAATTTGGCCTATTAAAAATATGCACGATACTCGAAGGAAGCAAATTGTATTTCACGTGGAACGTACCTTGTGGTTGGACAATAATGCAATGAATTGGGTATTATGTATTTTGAATCAAAGTCCATAGGTAGAAGGGCAAAACCAGAAAATTGGAAATATTTCAACATGAAATGATTACTTTTTTACTGTAGCAAATGTACCTGACAAGACAAAACAATGCATTTTTAGTGTAAAAATGGGCACCAAAAGAAGGCTAAATTTTATTAGTGGTTTGAATGAATTATAGATTAATTTTGTATTAATCATGTTGATTAGGTAAAACTATGCAAAATGGTAGTATTGGAAGACATGAACGAAAAACAGGCAGAAAAAGAAAGCAATTCGAAGTTTGGGACCTAATTGAAATATTCAATAGTCAATTCAGACCATAAAATGATGATTGAAAATCACATGAGATTAGTTGCATGCATTTAGAAGTCAAAAGAATGAAGTATTAAAATATAGTCAAAGTATTTTCACCAATTAACTTACACCCATACAAGTTATGCTCTAGATTCTCACCCCCAGATTGAGACCCATTTTTCGCGTAATAAACATTCGAATTGGAAAAATATATTTCTAGAAAAATTGTATCCCTTTGAGTTATCTTTTCAAATCACTTTTGAATATTGTAAGAGAAAGATATAATAAAAATATTGATGGTTGCACAGAGATATAACCATGCACGCATGATACAAATTCTTTTTGCATGAGATCTAATTTTGGCACTCTCAAGAGAAAACTTCTTCCACCATGCAAAGGCAATGGAATGTACCAATACACATGAATGGTACAAATTCTAACCAAATGGGCAATATTTTTCTACGACCAAAACTCAGTTTGGAAACTAATTTGGACGCGATACATAATAGGGGATATCTATATAGAGCTTTCCATCTTACTTTGAATGAGAGGGAAAAAAAAGATATTATATTATGCACAGGCCTAAAAGCATATCTACCCCGACTTCAGCTGAAGAGGACATTCTCCAACTAATTTGTCTCCTCATAATACAACTCTGCCCATGTACAATATCTCCATGGCATGAGGCAAGTGGCATGTCAAGTATTAAAATCTTTCTAGCTCGCTTCAACGATGAGATGCTCAACAGTGAGCGTATCACCATTCGAGGCTCTTTTATCTTTATAGGGAGACATCAATGTAAACATCCTAATTTGGAGAGATGTCCACAACAAAAATTCAACAAACTATGATCAACTAGTGAACTTAATCAAAGATGAGACAATAAATGAAGAAATGATCATTCATCGTGATAAGTGTATTTTGTACACTTATCTAAGCCATTAAGCCCCTATTTGGGGCACATTTTAGTCTTAAAATGTAGATAAAATATGAAAGTTTGAATAGTACATCCTGACATCCCAATACTGTGCAAACAGTGACACAGCAGAGGAAGTGGCCGAATTTATCATTAACCTAAACCAAATGCCAAGATTTTTCCCTTCCAAAATCAATTTTCTCTTACCTACCCATACGTAACTATTGCAATTTGAAGCCGAAGATGATTCTACAAACCCAGCTACCGTATTCGGCGACTTCTTCAACGTTCAATCGCACCTTGACGTGAGTAGATCTTGAACTGGCAAAAGCTTGCTTGCAGATTGTACGCCTCGTAACACGAAGAAGAAGTCCCACACTTCGTGATTTGACACATCCACTGCACAGATGACCATAAATAAACCGACTTTCCTACCATAAAATTAGACAGTCCAATTGCAGTAGCGCCGCCATTGCCACTTCAACGACTACACTAAAGGCATGGGCCCATTCAATTCTTAGGTGGATTTTCCATACCTCGGCTGCTATTGCATTCTGTAAGTTTAATTTTTTTAGCCTTTCCAAACTGATTTCTTCAACTGCAGACCTGTGAAATTCGTGGTCCGAGTCCGTCAATCGCTGTTGAGTTGTCCAAAAAATATGTCAGATCGAGAGATGCAGAAGGTGTTCGTTTATAGCAGCGTATAAAATCGCCATTGCCGAAGGACATTGACACGGCCAGTGTTTCATGAAATATAGGTGGGAACGTGTTCTAACGTTGTTCAACTCCACAATAGGCCACAATTGGAGTAAATTCTAATTGCGCAACCACTGGGACGCAATGTATTAGGAGTACAAACGGCTAATGGAATTGTTGTCCTGCACCGGGCTCTAATACAACCGTCGGAGGGTCGGATCGTAGCATCCGATGAATGGTGGACCCGAAAGTTGAAGGTAAGGTTTTTAAATAACTGTTTGACATTCACTTCGATATATATATATATATATATATTGTGGTCAGTGCGTGAGGTTGTGGTTGTTGATTACATCAGGTCTACATAGTTCTCATTTGTTACGCTGTTATTACGATAAAACTCTAGTCACCTTCAAAGTGTTTGAAAAATGTGTTACACAATGCACTCACGACTAACTGTAGGGATTTTGAACTTGTAAGCTTTGCATGGGAAGTAACATTTTCATGGTTCATTTCTTAGGAACAGAATTTGATTGCATGACCTACCTTTGTGATCAAATTTTTGTTTCCATAACCTTCTCTCTTACACTCACCGGTCATCTAGCATGAGGATTGTATTGGGTCGAGCCTTGCGTGTGTGGTGTCGATTGGTTGTTAACTTATCCCAGTTTATTTGGCATGATTGGAGCCCAAAAATCAACATTATTGTAATAGGGACTCCTCTGACCACATCAATGTTTATAAGACCCAGATGGTCAAAGGTCAGAATCTCCTGCGCTCAAGTATAGAGCTTTCCATCTTACTTTGAATGAGAGGAAACAAAAAAGATATTATAATATGCACTGGCCTAAAAACATATCTACCCCGACTTCAGCTGAAGAGGACATTCTTCAACTAATTTGTCTTCTCATAATACAACTCTGCCCTTGTACAATATCTTCATGGCATGAGGCAAGTGGCATGTTAAGCATTAAAATCTTTCGAGCTCGCTTCAACGATGAGATGTTCAACAGTGAGCGTATCTCCATTCGAGGCACTTTTATCTTTATAGGGAGACATCAATGTAAACGTCCTAATTTGGAGAGATGTCCACAACTACTTCGACACTTTGCACATATTGTACAGGATGAATATGGCTACGCAGTAGCCAATAGGTCGATATCTACGAGCAAGTTGGAATGTTTTTATGCATATTAGCGCATAGAAAAGGATGCTGCCAAGTGACTACTATTTTCAATTATTCGTTGCAAACAGTATGCCATTATTTTAAGGAAGTACTCACTGTTGTCATCACCTTATCGGTACATCTCATACAACCAAAACTAGACTACAATTTGGTGAGGACCCCCACAAGCCAGACCCGACAACGTATCATTTGTTTCAAGACTGTATTGGTGCTATTGATGGAACGCATGTGAAAGCTGTGATGCCGTGTGATGAGCAGGTGAATTTTATAGGCTGCAAATGAGTGCCGACGCAAAATGTGTTGGCCGCATGCGATTTCAATTTATGTTTCACATTCGTGCTTACTGGTACCACTGGGAATACGCATGAAGCACGAATACTAGCTCGTGCTATACACAGTCCTAAAATTCATTTTCATTACCTAGGCCGAGTAAATATTATTTGGTAGACTCCGGGTTTGCTCATCGACCGGGCTATGTGGCCCCTTACAAAGGACCATATATATTGTATCATTTTCAGGAGTTCCACGATGATGGATCCAGACGTCTTCTCCGATTTCAGAATACTCGTGAAAGGTTAACTATAGACATTTATCTTGCAGAAACGTCATAGAACGAGCGTTTGGTGTGTGGAAAAAACGATGGCAAATACTTGATCGTATGCCTAGCTATTCATTTCGAACCCAAGTTGCTATTGTTGTCACAATGATGGGCATTCATAATTTTTTACGTCGGTCTAAAGTTGTGGACGAGGCATTGAATAGAGCAAAAATAGATGATGACTTGTTCGAGGTTGACCTATCTAACACCGAAGATGAAATCCACGTCGAAATGAATGCACCGAAAATGCAGCGAAGTGATTGGAACTGACTTCGCGATTATATGGCACAGCAATAGTGATTTTCACATTTTGTGCGAAACGTGACATTTTGAAAATGTCTAGTGTTGTACGAACGTGGGAATATAATTCGATGTATCTGTTGAATTTAATAATTTTCAGATTGTACAGTTGGAATCAGTGAATAATTGAATTTAAAAAGATTCTTCCAAATTTGGCCTATTAAAAATATGTACGATACCCGAAGGAAGCAAACTGTATTTCACGTGGAACGTACCTTTTGGTTGGACAATAATGCAATGAATTGGGTATTATGTATTTTGAATCAAAGTCCATAGGTAGAAGGGCAAAACCAGAAAATTGGAAACATTTCAACATGAAATGATTACTTTTTTACTGTAGCAAATGTGCTTGACAAGACAAAATAATGCATTTTTAGTGTAAAAATGGGCACCAAACGAAGGCTAAATTTTATTAGTGATTTGAATGAATTATAGCTTAATTTTGTGTTAATCATGTTGATTAGGTAAAACTGTACAAAATAGTAGTATTGGAAGACATGAACGAGAAACAGGCAGAAAAAGAAAAAAATTCGAAGTTTGGGACCTAATTGCAATATTCAATAGTCAACTCGGACTATAAAATGTTGAAAATCACATAAGATTAGTTGCATGCACTTAGAAGTCAAATGAATGAAGTAATAAAATATAGTAAAAGTATTTTCACCAATTAACTTCCACCTATACAAGTTATGCTCTAGATTCTCACCCTCAGATTGAGACCCATTTTCGCGTAATAAACATTCGAATTGGAAAAATATATTTCTAGAAAAATTGTATCCCTTTGAGTCATCTTTTCAAATCACATTGAATTGCCTCAATCGAATATTGTAAGAGAAAGATATAATAAAAATATTGATGGCTGCACAGAGATATAACCATGCACACATGATACAAATTCTTTTTGCATGAGATCTAATTTTGGCACTCTCAAGAGAAAACTTCTTCCACCATGCAAAGGCAATGGAATGTACCAATACACATGAATGGTACAAATTCTAACCAAATGGGCAATTTTGTTCTATGATCAAAACTCTGTTTGGAAACTAATTTGGACGCGATACATATTAGGGGATATCTCTCTAGACTTTTATACCACATTCATATCATAAAATTTATCAGGAACAAGAGACAAATTCATACAATTTTGAGAGAGAAGATCAAACCAAGCAAAATTGAAGGTCAATTACATCAAGATCTTGAAGAATCAAGATTCAAGGTTGAAGACCAAGAATAAAAAAATTGTTTTCACATACTTCTTGTCTCCATATTCATTTCGGGTGAAGATTTTCCATTATTCTTCTTGTCATATTATAGAAATCATGCTAGGCTAAATCATACAATGAGTTGAGTATCATCCTATGAGAAATAAACTCTAATTAAAGTGTAATAGTTTTCTATTAGATTCAAATTATATAATACACAAGAGATTTGTTCACTATAATTATTCTAACCTGTTCTAATGAATATGTATTATGTTGGTTTGTATAAATTAATGAATGATTGTATTGGATTTACGAATCCACCAATTGTTATTTATTTTCAATTCTGAACTATATAATCCATTGTTGTTCATGCTTTCTTGAAAATCAATAATTGTATAATATTTAAACTTTTCTTTCAAGATAAATTAAGTTTATTTTAAACACGATCAATCAGATTCCTAGTTCGATTTTATATGAATACAACGCATTCAAACACACGATTTTATCAAGGAGATTTGACATGCCAAACATGCTATTCTTAAGATATATTATCTATATGTTAATCATACAGTGTTCTACTTGTTGTGAGCCTCCCAGCATTACACCAAGTAACTAATTATCTAAATGTTGTGCAATCACTTATATAATGTAACAAAGCATGCATAATTAATCAATAAATAAAAGAATTACTAAACTACTCAACTTTGACTTAAAAATAATGATTTAGCCTAGCATGATTTCTATAATATGACAAGAAGAATAATGGAAATCATCACTCGGAATGAATATAGAGACAATAAATATGTGGAAGCAATTTCTTGTTATTGATCTTCAACCCCAAGTCTTAATTCTTTAAGATCTTGATGAAATTAACCTTCAATGCTTGCTTGCTTGGTTTGATCTTATCTCTCAAAATTGTATGAATTCGTGTTTTGTTCTTCATGAATTTTACGATATGAATGTGGTAAAAGAGGCTAGAGATAGATCCCCTAATATGTAGCTCTTGTTTTGGACTTACGACAATTGAGATTTAGGTCAAGATCACGTCTAAATTGGCTTCCAAACATAGTTTTGATTGTAGAAGAACTGTCATCCGATCAAAAATAGTACAATATGTCTGCATCACACGTCCAACTGCCTTCGCATGGTAGAAGGAATTTGGTCTTGAGATTGCCAAAATGAGGTCCCATACGCAAGGAATTTGTACCATGTGCTCATGGTTATGTCTCTAAGCAGACGATAGTACTTTTATCATATATTTCTCTTCCTATATCCGATTGAGGCAATTCAATATTCATTGGAAAAATAACTCAATAGGTTACAATTATTGTAAAAATATCATTTTTCCAATTCAAATGTTTACAATGCGAAAAATGGGTTCCAATTTGTGGCTGAGAATTTGGAGCATAACTTCTACGGCTAGAAATTGATTGGTGAAAATAATTTGACTATATTTCAATGCTTCAATCATTTGACTACTAATTGCATCCAATTGATCATATATTATGTTCAATCATCATTTTGTGGTCCGAATAAACAACTAAATATTTACAATTAGGTCCCCGAACTTTGAATTTATTTCTTTTTCACCAATTTCTAGTTCATTTTTCCAATACCTCTATGTTGCATAGAGTTTTACCTAAAAAAGAAAAACAATTAAGCTATAATTCATTTAAATCACTAACAAATACTCCAATTTAATGACCTAGATAGATGTACAAAATATACTTATTAAACACCCTCAAACTTGAGCATTTGTTTGTTATGAAACAAAAAATAACCTAACTTAAACTCAAAGTTAACAAAATTTTGGTTAGATAACATGTCGTTGTTCCCGGGATTAAAAGTTCTATGTTCAAACTATGAACATCTTCAAAGTTACATTGCTAAAGTAATTTCTACTCATCCAATGCAAAAGCGTAAAGATTCATGTAGAGTACCATAAATTTCTAACTTGATTCAATTCTCTACCCTCAAAGGTCAAATTTATCATTTTTTCTCTCTTGAGATGCACATCCCTACACTTATTCTTTTTACTCTTTTCTCAAGGTATAATCTAAGGTTGAATTTATATAACACTAATCATCACCCTCTCTAATTTGATTGAATTTTAGTAATTGGAGCTCAACATATTAACAAATGAGGATTCTCTTTACTTTTGACTACTTCAATATCCAAGAATCAACTAGGCTATAGATGTAAAATGTCAAATTCTCTCAAATAAGTGTTTGGGGCTTAATCAAGACATGTGGTGTGTGCCTTCTATTTCATGTACTTTCTTTTCAAATTTGCCGTGCTATTCTATTTCATACGCTAGCATTATTCCTTTTAAGCTTCTTTTTGGGATATTGAATAAGTATCCTCATCACGATATTTTATATGATAGCTTCACTCATGAATCATGCATCTTTTTTTTTCTTTTTATGGAATGATTAGTGCAATGTCCTCCATTTATACAATGTAAGTGCAAATGTTTTCTTAAAAAATATATCTATTTTAAAATTGATATAAATAAATTAAGCACAAAGAGAAATAAAAACTTTAATAAGAGAAATGATTCAAAAAGTTTGATCCAACAATCAAAGTTTTTGATATGAAGAAATAAATTTAAATGAATGTAAAAATGTAAATTTAAAGACTATTTTTCAAATGAAAAACTTTGATAAGTAGATTTTCAAAAGTTAATTTGATCAAAAAATTTCAAAACTAAATATTTTGATAATAATAAATGAGAAGAGAAATCAATATAATTTTGCTCAAAAGTATTTCATTTGAATGCTCTCTAGTGCTGAAATGAATGACAAGTGAGTTGGTATTTATAGCAATTCAACTGTCAAATATTCTGTCAAATCGGACAATCCATCCGGACGTCCGCAATAGTACCGAACGACCAACTAGCCTTGTGGTCAGAAAACGGTTAAAAAACTGACTGTTGCGGATGAATCCGGTTCATCCATTCGAACGTCCGGATGGACAGAAATATTTTTGTCAAAGCAGACGCCTTGTCCGGATGGTCAAACGGACATCCGGTTGACCGTTGATTTTTTTTTTTAATGTAATCTAAGTTCAAATATCATTTTGAAAAATCAATNTGATCAAAATCATTTTATGCAAGTAATATGAAAATATGCACAAAATGATTTTTGAGCTATTATTATTCATTACTAAATATCAAAGTGTGTATACCTTTACATATGATCTCGAAGCCTAGTATTTGATCTTGCTTCGAAGTTGCTTTCATGTTTGGATCTTAAATTCTCGATCTTGATCTTTCTTGACGTTTGACTTTAATGCTTGACTTCGATCTTGACTCTCTTCATGAGCTCGATTTGATAGTCATAATTTTGATCTTTTAAGCTCTCGTATCGAATGATTTGACTTGAATACTTAACTTTTACTTTGATCTTTATTTCTAGTCAGATTTATGATATGTTGATTTTGGCAATGCTTGATTGATTTTAACATTAAATTATCATCACTCAAATCAATTGTTAGAAACAATATTAAACTTATTTGTTATAATCAAAACATTAAGAATGAAATCAACCATAGGTCAATAATTTTAAAACCACCAGAAAGTACCCAGGTGAATTTACTCGCTTTGCCCTAATGTGAATGTGTTTCCACAATGTATGACCAGATTCAGTGATTTTACCCACTCTGCACTGATATGAATGTATTTCCATAGTGTATGATCAGATTATCAGAGGTCTTTGGGACCCATTCTCGTACATACATAGGCTTTGGGCTGTGTACAAGGGTGATTAGCTTTTGGGGCAGCTCTGCGTACGTATGACAAGATTATCAGATTTGAATGGCTTTGCCTTGTACATTGAGATTACTCTGAACATGGGTAAGGCTATTCATTGGGTACTTATTGGTGTGACTCTTTAGTATATCATATTATGTTTATTCAGCTGTAGATTCACATATTTTCAAATATCAAATAATAGTTCATTTCAGATTATAGAATTTAGTTTATTCAGTACAAAAAATATGATTTTAACTTACAGAAATGACAACTTTACACAAATTTTTGTTAATACTAGATTACTTATACTAGACATATTTTACGGTTGGTTATTCAGAATAAAGAGTAAAAATTTTATAATTTTAGCATGTTTCAGTTCTAAAAAAAATTATCAGAATTTAGAGTTTCTTAAATTTGTAAGAAAATAAATCAGATTTTTCAAAAACTATGTATAAATGGAAAAAGTATATGTATTTGCGAACTATCCACTCACTGAGTTACAAGCTCATATATTTTGTTACATTTTTTCTTATCAGATAGTAGTTGAGTTGAGCAACATTGGAGGCGGTCAATCATATAGATGTCGTTATGTTATTTCGTATGTTTGACACTACAACAATATAATTGTCATTTCAGTGCAAAGAAACGACATCTATATCATTTTAGTTACGATTTCAACGGAAACGAGTTCAAACTCGTCAAATTTGTTCTGAAACGATATGAATGTCGTTACGTTATGTCGAGGGTTTAATACTACAATGATATCATTGTCGTTTGATATGAAAAGAAATGGTATAAGTAACGATATGGATGTCGTTTTGAATGAAAGGAAACAATCTCAATGTCGTTTTTGCTATTATTTGAACTGTAACGATTTTGAACTCGTCAAATTTGTACTGAAATGATATGAATGTTGTTACGTTATTTCGTAAGTTTGAAACTACAAAGAAAAAGTTAGTGAAGCAGTGTGTATTTATATTGAAACGATATGTAAATCGTTTTGTGTTTTAGGAACGATGTCAATATCGTTATGTTAATCGATGTAATTTTTGTATTGAAACGATATCTATATTGTTTTGTGACCCACATCGATATCAATGTCCTTATGAAAATCAATGAAGCGGTGTGTATTTGATGTTGAAACGATATCTAAATCGTTTTGTTTTTCAAGAATGATTTCAATATCGTTATGTTAGTCAGTGTAATTTTCGTACTGAAATGACCTCTATATTGTTTTGTGTCTCAAGAACAATTTCACTATCGTTTTTCGAATAATGCATTTTTGTACTGGAACAACATTTACATCAATTTGACGATGCAAACGTTGTTTGCCTTTAATTTGGCAAAAAAAAAAACACGGAATCGTGTAATGACTTTAACTCCATTCCGGTAGTACAAAAAAGTTTTAATGGCACAACTATTGTTGACTTCGAAAATTGTTTAAACAAAATTCAAGCCAACTTCAAATAGGAATACGACTTTGATTAATTGTCAATGTGACGTTACAAGCGATTCAACTACTTCTTTCTATGTTTATAGGAGATATTTGAAATATGGATCATGTAAGAAGATTTTGTAATGTACAAAGTCGTCCCTCTTTTCTTTGTCGTGTTCTCCTTTTATAGGGGAATGCATGCATGTATACCGTACTCCATGTCTTGTCAACTGCAAATTCGAGCTCAAGAAGTACATTTGTTGGTACAATTTGATTGGTTGTCGAGATCGATCTGTCAAATCATCGCGAATCAATTTTACAGCTGGTCCCCCAATAATTAATGAATTACTTATGGGGAAGATAAGTTATTTAATTGGAGGATTATGTGGGCACTGACGCAGAGCCTCTCCATGTGCATTTCGCTGATCGATAGTCCATATATTTTGCCAGTTTTCCTCAATCATTACGCTCTCTTTGACCTCGAAGAACTACACAGGCTTCCTGCGCAAGCCAAACTATCGCCGAGCTGATCTTGTCCACCCCGAGCTCACATTAATGCATGCTTATCACTTACAAACATCCAAACTGATCGACCTCAAAAATTCGAGGTCAACAACTACAAAATCTAACAAATCATTTTGTGTTTCGAATAATTACAAAATCATAAAACTACAAGTTACAAAATATTACAACGTTAAGTTTCAATACCTGCTGTTTGGCCTGTGCAAGTGGATCGAACATGACCATTGTACTTTTGAATTTCAAAAATAGGACTTTCTACGATCTTGGTTGCTCGCAAGCGCCACTTGTAATTTTTATCATACAAATAATTGTATAAGTGCTCTTATTTGACTTCTTAACTTTGTATTCAAAGTGACACTTCACAGCCAGCAATTGCAATTTAGATATTAGATCACATTTTGATGGAAACAAATGGTTGACTTGAACATCTTCAGTTTTCGAAATTCTTATTGATGTTCCATAAGAAGCGAACTTACAGTTGTAGATACAATCTAACTACAAGGTTCATCCATATGTAACTCCATATCATTGTCATCTGGTACAAGAGAATTATCTTCGCTATCTACTCTTTGGGAACTATCTTCATTTACGTCAGAACCATTACAGTCTACAAATATTTCATCACCATTGTCATGGTTACCATCGTTATCTATTCGAACGTGTTCCTCTTCGCTGTTCATATTTGCAATTTGTTCTCCACCTTCAATTAGTAATAAATGTCCTTCATCATCAAACTCTTCTCGATTTTCAACAACTTCATTCGAAAGTGTTACACAAACAAAAGTTTCTCTACAAAAAGATAGAAACCACTTCACATTGTTGTCATAATCAATGATGGTCGGAGTAGCTGGAGCTATAGACATTATAGGGACGAGAGCTGAAATCTTTATTTTGTACAGCCTTGTACCGATGTTCAATACCTCTTTGATTTTATCATACAATTCCACATCAGAAATTGTTTTCGCAACAAGAATATGCATTGTTTTCCCTTTGCTATTCCTTGTATATTTCCATTTCTATATATCTTTAACTGACTGCTCATATTCAACTGGATAACAAACTGAAATCTATACCATATCCACGGTGTCTATAACTGTACTTCAACATAAAAATTTCATCAAATTTCGAACATCTTACAGTATTGATAACAATATGTATATCGTTATGAATTGTAGAAAATGATATTTAAGTCGTTATGCACAGAAAAAAAATCAAATGTATGTTTTATGGTAGAACAATGAAAATAATAGCTAAACATGCCTTTATCAACTTACATTTCACTCCAATTAATA
>CAIGRB010012244.1:0-26835 GCA_903798255.1 Fraxinus quadrangulata
CAATCCCTATGAGTTATTATACCACGGATGGATGCGGAAATTTATGATATCAGATCAGTCGAACCCGTAACATACATCATCGGATCTGTTAGCCATTTTTTTTGTAATGTAGTATGTTCTAATATGGCCCCGTTTACATTTTTTTGGTTCGGATGCTTGTATATTTATAAGTCACTGTCTGACCAATGTTGCATGACTCTAACAACATTTTTATTCATTTGGTCCAGGCATGATTGTGAACTGTTTGTGATAAAATTCGCAGAATTGACTATAAACGGGGCGATGGATGCAACGGGTCTTAGCTTCGATGCAAAGAAGTATAGATCTAACATGGCATGTCAACTATTCAAGCATGCCTACGAGAAGATCATTGAAGCATATGATACGGATTACGACATTGTACCACGAAATGTTGACAGGACAGAGAAATGAAGGGCTTAGTGATTTTAATATATTTCCAAGAACAGTAGTTTATTAAAGTTATTTAAGACCTTTTGGGTAGTTGTATTGCGTTTATAACGTGCTTCATATTAATTTACATTTCAATGGCTTTTATTATGTTCAGAACTATGCCAATTAGGTTGGTACCTTTTGTACAACAATTTCTATGTTAGAACTATATTGTTCTATGTGATTATCATCTTTTGGCCATGTCTGATTTTTGAAATTGAATATGTATTATTATCCATTTACTATATCAACAGTTATAACATATAGCTTATGTGGTATGTAATCATAGAAATATTCGAGTTCATCCCTGATAACGGGTACTATATGATTCAGTGACATTACCATGCTTTCTCGCTACCTCGTCCCAATATGTATTAATATTGATTCACTATACCACAATGGAAAATACTTAGGTTTTGTATTAATGTCGATTCACTATATCATGGGAATCTTTGCCTTCTCCTTCGATACCAGAGTGTAGATATGGGTAGTTAGCGCGTAATTCCAAGTAGTCATTTTTCAAGTCTTTCAATTTTTTGACAACCATTCAACCACATAATGTGCTGCAACAATCCATCATGCTGATCCCCAGTTATTTCCACTTTTTTTCACTTTTTTTTTCAATCATTTCACAGGGCAACACATGATTTTTATGTCATTTATTTTTATTTTTTTGTTTATCTTAATGTAGAAAAGTAAAAAATCAGAATTTTTTAAAAATGTAACAAAGTCCCCCGCCGTTCGCCAATGTGCGCCCCCCCCTCCAATAGGGGACCGTTATGTGTACATTATGGACACCGTTATGAGTCCATAATGTAGAGTCCATAATGTACACCAAGATTAATCCAACTATAAATCAATTTGTGGCAACAACATTAAATTATTCATATTAACATATTATTACATGATCAATTGTTTATTCATACCTTCAAGTAAGCCATATTTGTACGAAAATGTAAATCCATTAATGGCAAAAAAAAAAAGTAATAGAAAAAACTTATGTTTTCTCCCAATGTGGACATAAAAAATCTATTTTCAATGTAAAAGCATTACATATTTTGTGCAATTCAAAGTAGCCCCACAATCTGATTTTAGGAAGGGGCATTTAATGGAGATGCGTGATATTTGCTAAATTAAAAAACTTTTCATTTACAGAATGTGGTGTAATATCTATTTTTAGAAGTAAGTATACGTAAATATTTTTCATATGTTATCAAGTATTTATGGTTTTTAAAATATAACATGGTAATTTATTATAGTTTTTTTGTAATGATGCACATACCAAAATTTCCGGGAAAAAACGGCAGAAGGTATGAAAAAAAAGAAGAAAGAAAAGCCAATTAGACTCCTTTATGGGAAAAACAATTGCGGCGGCTGATTGGAATTAAATGGAACTCATTCATTTGGAATCAAATTCAATCGAGTTATGCTCAATGTACAAAGTTATGTTATAAAGTTGATTGATAAAATAACATCTACACCAATCATTTTAAAAACATATTTTTAAATCATTTGAAATCAACGGTCTGGATTTTGCCCACATACTTTGTAATCCAACTTTTATAACTCAACTTTGTACAAATATCTTTATTGAATTCAATAACAACTTGGATTCCTAATTAAACACTACAAAGTGGGCGGTTGAGGTTGAGAATATATACACGCATATAGAGATGAAAAGAGGGGCTGCTGGGAAGGAAAAGAAATATACGCACAGACGGCATTAAACAGAAAAAAAACGGCGGACAGAAAACGGCATAATAAGAAAAACGGCTTCGGAAAAAATTGAAAAATAAAATTTCAGATTTTTGTGCAATAACTCATCAATATTTGTGCAAGAATTTTAAGAATTAATCACGTTTCGTCAATTTATTGATGATATTTTTTATCCTTTATTTATTTAATCCCGATATCATGAGTAGTTAAGTAATTTTAGTGCTAGAATTATAATAAATCTTATATCATGAAACTTTGATTTTTGAATTTTATTTATTTTTGATATTCAAAACACTTTTTCAATTCTTAAATGATTGATATGGATTTAATTCTCTCTACAATTATATGCGCAATAGTTGTCTGAGTATTGTGCTTTATTTTACCTTCAAAAGACTGATAATAAATTAGACATAGAGTTTGAAATAGGATAAAAATAAACCGTTATACTTTACGCAATCTTTAAGTATACATAAATCCTTAATGCATTTTTGCATGTTCGCATCCATCATAAAAATATAGTCAGGTCACATGTAAGAATATGTTTAATTTTACTCAAAAGAGATTTTTAAACATATTAGAAATATTGATCTTCATAATTAAATCGTGTTGTTGAATTCATAATGTTTGGGGATAGAAGGGATTGATATTAGGGGATTCAGATCCTAGTATGCTTTTTATCTTCATATTTTAATCAAACTAGCATTAATCACAATTTTGAGTTGATCTTATTTGAGCAAGGTCTTGCATTTTTAATTATAATAGTTAGTGACAATTTAATTTTAGAAAAATCTTTTCTTTGTTTCGATTAAGGCAAAGTTAATTTCAATTTAAACTAGTACAATCTCTGTGGGTACGATACTTGGACTCTAAATTTATTTTACTACTTGTTTACGAACCGTACACTTACAATATTTGAAACGAACAAATATTTTCATGACAAATATTTGGTGTCGTTACTGGGAATTGTATTTGAGTTTAACTTCATTAATCACAATTTTAAGTCGATTTTATTTAAGCTAGTCTTGCATTTTTAATTATAATAGTTAGTGACAATTCAATTTTAGAAAAATCATAAGTTTCCATTGTTTCGATTAAGGCAAAGTTAATTTCAATTTAAACTAGTACAATCTCTGTTGGTACGATACTTGAACTCTAAATTTATTTTATTACTTGTTAACTAACCGTTACTGGGACATTAAAACGAACAAATATTTTCGTGACAAGTTTTTGGTGACGTTACTGGAAATTGTATTTGAGTTTAAGTACCTTCGCACTAATTCAAACATATTTATTTACTTTTATTTAATTTCTCTACGTCAATTTATTTTAGTGTTTTTGTTCTCTCTTTCAGGCATTTTAAGTGAAGTTCGAGAGACAGTGAATTTATACCAACTGATCCGAAAATCGAACTCATATTTCGTCATAGACAAAGAGAAACAAGATGAGAGCTACAAAAAGACCAAAAATAGCAACAAAAGATGGCTAACGAGCAGAATAATCGAATAGTTCAGGTGAATGAAGAGGCAGTGGTCGATGAAGGGAACATGCTAATTGGAGACTTTATGACTCCACAAATTATTCAGAGCCAATTTAAGATTGTTTATCCTCCTTTTAGGTAGCCAAACTTTTAGTTGAAGACCAATGTCATCCATTTATTTTAAAATGGACATCAATTCTATGCAGGGCTGATGAAAAATCCACACCCACGTCTCTCAATTTTTGGAGATGTGTCAATACTTTAAATATCAAGGGTTTCAGATGATGCTATCAGATTGAGATTATTTCCACGTACTCTGTGATGGAACCCTTGAATGGTTGGACTCACAACTCAATGTCAGTATCACTACAGGAATGACTTAACCGAAAATTTTTGCACCAAATTCTTTTCATCAGCGAAAATAGCAAAGTTGAAGCATGAAATGTCCATATTTCGTCAATGGGAAATCGAATCTTTTGATGATGCTTGAAACAAATTCAAAAACATGCTTCAAAATTGTCCTCATCACGTTATCAGTAAAGGGCTTCAGGTCCAATATTTCTATGGAGATCTACTTCTTTCTTATAAAAGCATGGTGGACTCGTCATCCAATAGCTCCTTATCTATGAAGACAATTGATGAAGGATTGAGTTGTTTAAGAAAGTGGCTACTACCACAAGGATGTGGGCCTGTGAGCGGATTTTTCATAAGAAGGCACTAGGAGTACATGAGGTGGACATGTATACAGCATTATCTGCAAAAATTGACTCTTTGGTTCATAAAGTTGATAACATATCATAGTCAGCCAATGCAGTACAAACCAATTGGCCAAGTTGTGAAGAATGCAGGGCAAATCATATTACAGTAGATTGTCCAATTCTTGCACAAGATACAAAACATGTTGAATATGTACAAAGAGGCCAGCTCCAACAAAATGACCAATATTCTGACATTTACAACTCTGGTTGGAAAAAGCATCCCATTTTTTTTGGAGTAATTAAAATCTCATTATACCATAGGGTTATCAATATCAGTAACCTGATAAAAGAATTCCTTTGGAAGAGATGTCTACCAAATTTATGGAAAAAACAGAACACTACATGGAGGCAAACAATCAATTCATGAAAATGACTGTGACAACCTTTCAAAATGAGAGTGCTGCAATCAAGAATATGGAAACTCAGATTGGACAGATGGCACTTGCTATATCAGGTAGGGCACCAAGTACCCAGCCAAGCAATACTTAGACTAATCCCAAAGAGTAGGTAATAGCCGTAAGTATTTCATAAAATGAAATAATTGAGGATCCGCCTGTGAAAATACCAAAGGGGAAGCTTAAAGAGCAGTTTGCAAAATTCTTGGATATTTTCAAAAAGCTTCATGTCAATATCCCATTACTTGAGACCATATCTCAAGTATCAATCTATGCAAAGCTCCCCAAATGATTTTATCGAAGAAAAGAAAGCTTAATGAATTTGAGACAATAGCACTAAATGAGGAGTGCAGTGCTATCTTGTAACACAAACTACCTCCTAAACTAAATGATCCATGGAGTCTTAAAATATCATACTCAATAGAAAATAATCATATTTTTAATGCTTTATGTGATTAGGGAGCAAGTATAAATCTAATGCCTATTTCTGTCTACAAAAAAATGGGTTTATGAGAGCTAAATGATACTACAATCTTCCGTCAATTGGTAAACTGATCAATCCAGTACCTTCGAGGAGTGGTTGAGAACATGCTCATTAAAATGGACAAGCTCATATTTCCATCGGACTTCTTTGTCTTAGACATAGAAAAATACTAGGAAGTATCACTGGTCTTGAATCGATCATTCTTATCCACGAGTTGGGACATTATGGACTTCGAAGCAGGCGAGGTAACCTTGAGGTTAGATGATGAGTAAGAAAAAATTCAAATTATTTCACTGTCAAAAAGACATCCCATACTGAGAAAAGCCAAAAAAAAAGTTAAAGATGAAGAAGTAAATGATTATACAAAGTGCCAACATAAGAATGGAATAGGTGGAATCATTGGAAATTTCAAGGATGAAGAAGGATCTTTTCAAGTTTGAAGAATCGATAAGGAGGTTGGCAATGCTAAACATAGTGTGAATTGTTTGTCAGTACTGCCCACTTTGAACCTTCATGAGTAAATCACCCTAAAGTCTAGCTAAAAACTTTAAATTAAACGCTTAATTTAAGGCAACTCATTTTTCTATCCCTTTTCACTTATTTTGATTAATTATTGCATTACACGTATTTTTAGAGTTTGCATTAGATTTTAGGGGCCGCATTTAGGAACTCATGCATTTAAATTGTTTTTAACACATTTTAGGTAGTATTTTAAGATTTGTATTAGTAACTTAGGCATATTTAATTATTGAGTTCAACTTACTTAGGCTCATTGTTAACATCCTAATATTATAGTGAGCTTACATTGATGTGATATGCATTTTTAAGATTACACCTAGATTTCAATCCCCATGCCAATTTGAAAGATTTAGCTTTTCCTAATTATAGGATTTTTGTAAGGATACACGCTCTGTAGGATAATTTTTTCTAAAAGTTAGAAGATTAGAATTCTTTTTGGTGTGAATTCATTACAAATATTTAAATTTTATATGCTATCATTAATATTTATTTTGAATTTTTTGAAACAAAAAATTAAAACCTAGCAACCAAGAAAAGTAGCGGTTTGTCATAACGTCTATCAGCCGGACCAACTTGATCCTTCTACCTATCCACATCAACCCCGATAAATTTCTGATCCTTAATCCTTTATCTAGATTATTTTTGCTCTTTTATTGGAGACAATGTAATTTTTTTGTTTGGGGGTGAGAAAGTATTGGGATACTTAGAATATATATTTATTTTTCAACTATTGATCAGATCTGTATAACTGTTCAAAAAATTGAAAAAAAAAAAACCACAAATAGTGTCTAGTTGGCATTGAACGACTTGTCGCCTATAATTATGTTTATTTGTTTGAATTGAGTACAGCTTTAGCTAGAACTAAACAACATTATAATTTGTGCTTTTACTTGAAAACTTCTCCATGTTAAACTTAATTATTTGAACACACAATCATTATTGACTTATCACTTATGTTGGGACATGACATGATTATGTGAATTTAATTATTGATGTTTTTGACAAGGGCTTGAGTTGAAATCCCAAATCCTTAATATAATAACCAAAACTGCTAAAACAACAGTTTAGGGGTGGATGCTAGTGTTTGTGTTCATAGAAGTTTGATGATTTAGAGTTCTTAGATCAGATATTTGGTTGAAGGGGTTTGAGTTAAGGAGTTTAGAACATACACTGACCAATTTTAAATTTCGAATCCCAGATCAAAAGAAAAATGTTATACATCTTATACTTCTTTTCGTAGCTTGTATGACTCGAGTAATTAAACTTATTAGGATATCTAAAACCTGGTGCCCTATGATCATCTGACTTGAAAACTATCGGCATAAAAATCACTACAGGATCATTTAAAAAAACTTAATGGAATGAAATATCACACACGAGATGTCAAAAAAAAATACAACCAATATATATATGCTCATAGAGAAAGAAAGAAAGAAAAATGAGAGATTTAGATTATCAAAAGTGAAGGTGTTTAGTAAGGAGTTTGAAACTTGAACTCTAGAGAATGGCGGTGTGACTTTAAAAAATACTTACATCTTCCTTCACGGTTTACAAGTATCTAATTCTAACAACTCATGTGAAAAAAATGCATTATAATGATTAGTAGGAACCCACCAATGCTAGAAATACCTTGGGATTGGAGAGAAAAACATAATGAGTAATCTTGCACAAGAGATGTGAGGAAAAATTGATCACAATATGATTGAGATTATAAGTAAATTAACAACACTTGATTGTTTGTATTCTAATATAAGTGTGAGTTCAATGTTGACTAATCACACACACAAAGTCGAGTATTGGATAAGAAAAAATTATGTTTATGTTATTTGGATATTTCTAAAGTGTTGCTTAAATTCGAACTTGAGGCATATGATAACCAATTCAACATTGAGTATGTTACATGTGATTTGTTTAGGATAGTAATATGATTTACTCCCATGTTTTGTTTTGTTTTGTTCGAGGAGGAACAAAAGTTTTAGTTTAGGGGTGTTTGACAAGTGCGTTTTCTACACTTATCCGGGTCATATTACTAAGGTTTTATGTCCTCAAATTATTGAATTTTACTTAACTTGGATTAATATTATATTATTTCAGTTATGGACTCGTTTTGAAGCAATTGAAAAAGAAAGAATGATTAATTGGCTATTAAATAGAAGTTTGTGAACTAAATCTCACTTGAATAAAAGTTGGAGGATCAAAATCGAAGCAAAACAAAGAAAATGACTAACTTGCATTATATGAAAGAATTGAGGACTTTGCAGTGGAAATGAAAATGGGGAATTTACAAAAATGGCTAATTACATGCTTGTCAATTAAAAAGTGTCTAATTTTGATAACTCTTGCTAAAATAGCCAAATTTAATATTAAATGTCTATTATATCTTTAATGAAAAATGAAGCAAGTTTTTTCTCAGTTTGTCACGAATTTCGAACGAATAAATAGCTTCTATGAAAAGCTACATTAGAATGATGTTCTCGATATTTTAAAAGTTGTTATCGATAATTGAACCCTATTTGTCTTAATACTTCATTTATCTAGAAAGAGATTTCATTCCAAAAATGAGAATTGTCTACATTTCATAAAGTTCTTGACATTTAAAATGTAGTTCCTGATATTTTATATTTGTGTCAATGAGAAATATAGTATTTATTTTGATTTGATATGTGTAATTTTAAAATAAGTAGGATAGATTATGTGTCAAAATTTTATTGGCCAACAAAATATTTAATTGTTTGTACATATTTGTCTTTAGTGTGGAATTATAAATTATTAATAAGAGTATTTTGGTCTAAAATATTGCAAAATGGATATTGAACAAATTTTAAATATTTTTACAAATGACCATCTAAAAGTGGACATTTCTTGTAATTTCATCAATTAAACTCAATCAATTGGCTGGCAATTAAAATGACACACTAGGGTCAGTTGGATAAGAGGGATGAATGTCCAATTGAGTATATGTACTCGCGTATGGAGAAGAAAAAAGGGGTTGTTGGGAAGGAAAATAAATATACAAATAGATGACATTAAACAAAAAAAAAAACGACGGATAGAAAACGGCATCAAAAAAATTGAAGAACAAAATTTCAAATTTTTGTACAAGAATTTTGGGAATTAATCATGTTCCGTCAATTTATGGATGATATCTTTTATCCTTTATTTATTTAATCCCAATATCGTGAATAGTTAAGTAATTTTAGTGTTAGGGTTACGATGAAACTTATAGTATGAACCTTTGATTTTTGAATTTTATTTATTTTTAACATTCAAAACACTTTTTCAATTCTTGAATGATTGACATGGATTTAATTTTTTTACAATTATACGCGTAATAATTGTATGAGTATTGTGGCTTGTTTTACTTTCGAAAAATTGAAAATAAGTTGGACATAATATCAATTGTCATAGAATTCGATATGGATAAAAATATACCGATATGCTTTACATGATCTTTAATATTTATAAATTTTAATACATTATTACATGTTTGCATCCATTATAGAAATATAGTCGGGTCACATATAAAAATAAGTTTAATTATAATCGAAAAAGATTGCTGAACAAATTATAAATATTGATCTTCATAATCGAATCATGTTGTCGAATTCATAAAGTTCGAGTTTAGAGGGAATTGATATAGGATTTGGGATCCTAGTACGCTTTTTATTATCATATTTTAATCAAACTAGCATTAATCACAATCTTGAGTCGATTTTATTTGAGTTAGGTCTTGCATTTTTTATTATAATAGTTAGTGACAATTTAATTTTAGAAAAATAATAAGTTTTCATTGTTTCGATTAAGGGGAAATTAATTTGAATTTAAACTAATACAATATCTATGAGTATGATACTTGGACTCAAAATTCATTTTACTACTTGTTAGTGAACCGTGCACTTGCGGTATTTAAAACGAACAAATATTTTCGTAACAGAGTTTCACATAAAGAAGGTTAAAAACATATAAGTAGATTCATTGGTCTACGTAATTTGGAGTACTCCTATTGCGGGACGTGGTCGTTCCATCTTAGGGGACGAATGACAAAAAATTGTTAGTAAACATGCGGTGCATTATCGTCTAAATGAGAAAGAGTCAAAACTCTTGTCTCAACTAAATTCATATGCATACATTTATCGTTTCTATGCTTACATATTCGATTTCAGGAAGTCTAAATTCTAATCGATTTTATGCACGTAATATGTATGTTATTATAATATACTTTATGCACGTCAATTTTTTCCAACATAACCGAATGCTTATCTCATTGTATGTGTATGACTGATTCTTTTATAATTATGACGACACTTTGTTTTTTCTCAATTTTAGTGAAGGACTTACTTCCATTAGTGCAACCCGCCAATTCCGAAAGAGAATTATGGATTGGAACATGAACATCTAAACGTGTTGTCATATCATGCGTATAAGAATTCAATTGCCATGTCCAGGCATAGGTTCATCTCAATGCTACTTCCACCGCCGTAGCATGATTCACCATAAATGAACAAACACACACACAAGCAAACTTGACATGATTCTATTAGAAAATTTGTATATAGTAGGAGATTATTTTGGTCTTTTCATTCAATTTTTCTTTTCTATAAATATTGTACAATAGTCACGATTTTGATATGAAAATTGGGATAACAATTTTTCCCTCCAAAAGTTCTTCTTCTTCAGCTCTCTCCCCCTCTCGATATTTTACATGATATCAGAGCATTAAAGCTTACTGCAATGGCATCTCAAGGTTCCTCAGTTGGAGAATTAGTTAGAGAAGAGGACAATTCGATCACCAGTCGCTCGATTACATATCCAAACAGTCCTTGTTACCTTCATTATGGTGATAACACAGGTATGCAACTCATATAAGTTGTACTTGCGGATGACAATTATGCGACATGCAATCGTGTAGTTATCATGGCACTTAGTGTGAAGAATAAAGAAGGATTTATAGAAGGAATCATAATTGAGCCAAATCCTGATGATTCGATGTATATCACCTGGATGAGGTGTAACCATGTTGTATCTTAATAGATCATTATCCAAGTGTGATGCACAAGTATTCAGCTAGGGAGATATGGACTGAGTTGAAGGATCGTTATAGTCAAGGTAACGGCCCTCGAATTTATGAGTTGAAGAAACAGATCTTTACCATTTCAAAGTAGAATAGTTCGGTTAACTCCTACTTTAATCAATTTAAAGGACTGTAGGAGGAGCTTAATAATTATAGGCCGGATATTAATGGATCTATTTACAAGCAGGAAGATCAAGTGATGTAATTCCTAAAGGGATTAGACGAACACTATTCTGGAGTAAGGAGTCAAATCCTGTTGATGGATCATTTGCCTCCTTTAAACAAGGTCTTTGCACTCATTTTGCAAGATGAAAGACAAAATGAGGTTTTCACAGCCTTTGCTAATAATGTTGGACAATGATCTAATGGAGGCCAAATGAATGTTAGATTTATTCAGAATCAGAGAAATGACAAGTCTATTTGTAGTTATTGTGGTTTACCTGGACACCTTAAGGCACAATGTTTCAAATTGATAGGATATCCTCCTGGACATCGATTTGCTAAAGGCAGAAATGTAGTAGCAAATGCTGTTGGACAATCCTCTGATGTTAATCAAAGTAATGTCATGAAATCTCTCGCAAACCTTACAATTACTCCAGATCAATGTAAACAAGTTCTGGAAATGTTGGTACCTCAGTTAAAGGGGCAGATAAATAATGTTCCACGAGCCAAACTCAGTCACAGTCTCATGATGCACCTACCATTGGTTATTCTGTACCATATGCTTTTGTCTTCTCAGGTGATTACTCTTGCTCTAAAACTAAAATTAGTGCAATAAAATTGATTATGGATACTGGTGCTTCAGAGTATATGGTATGTTCCATTTGGCATTTAACTTCTATATCTCGCAAAGTTAATGCTGCTGTTAGGTTACCTTATGGTCATACTGTTGAAGCTACACATGTTGGAACGGTCAGGTTGTCTGATACATTGATTCTAACAGAAGTATTGGTGGTGCCTTGTTTCACATTTAATTTGATTTCAGCTAGCAAATTAACACTTGATCATAATTGCTTCCTGATATTTTTGAATCAATATTGCTTTGTCCAGGATCTTTTGACATGGAGGATGATTGGAGTAGGCAAGCTTGAGGATGGACTGTATACTTCCCAAATTTCTACTCAACAACTTCATGACAAACCTTCAATCGGTTGTCTCCATTTTGGTCTTCAAAACACTGATATTTCTGGAAATAGTTCTCCTGTCTTTCTTAATTTCAATAGCAATTCTGATCTTAGATTACAATTTAATAAAGCAAGACATTTTTCTTGTAATTCCATAAGTAATCTCGATGTTAACACTGATATTAGTCTATGGCATTGTCGTACGGGACACCTTCATATTCCCAAACTGTCTGTTTTACATAAATTGCTTCCAACCATCACATTCAACAAGCATTTACATTGTTCCATTTGTCCTATAGCCAGACAGCATAGATTATCATTTCCAAAAAGTAAAACTAGAGCTTCCAAGAGGTTTGATATTATTCATTGTGACATATGGGAACCTTATTCAGTCCCCTCATTAGATGGCTCTAGATTTTTCCTGACCATTGTTGATGATCATACTAGAATGACTTGGATATATCTAATTAGAGATAAATCTCAAACTAGACCTATTATTCACTATTTCTATCATATGATTCTTACTCATTTTGACTGCAAAATAAAAATTCTCAGATCAGATAATGGATCTGAATTCCATATGAATGATTTCTTCCAATCCGATAGCATCATCTACCAACTAAGTTGTGCTGAAACCAATCAGCAAAACGGGATAATGGAGAGAAAGCACCAACACTTGTTAAACATAGCTAGAGCCATAAAATTTCGAGCTAATTTAGCACAAGTTCTGGGGGAAACCATTCTTGCTGCAACATAGTTGATCAACAGAATCCCTATCTTGGTTTTGGAAAATAAAACACCCTATGAGATGCTTCATCAAACACTACCAACATATTCACACCTCAGGGTGTTTGGATGTCTTTGCTATGCCTCAAGCATCAAAAGAAACCGTACCAAGTTTGATTCTAGAGCCATTCAATGTATTTTTATTTGGTACCCTTACGGCATGAAGGCATTCAAACTATATAATCTGATAAACAATATTGTTTTTACCTCTAGAGACGTAAAATTTCATGAGAATATTTTTCTCTTTCATCATCCCAAACTTCTAACTTCATTTTTTACCATTTAACTCGTCTTTTTTTCCAGTTCAAATTAATGATTCACCACCTGATATATCAGTTCCAAGTTCTGGTATTGGATATATTCCTACAGATATCAACTCTCCTATCAATTCAGCTCAAAATTCATCTGATTATCCTCAAATGGATACTCATGAGTCCCCTTCAATACCTGTTCTTACTCCAACTCCTGTTGTACCCATCAGAAATCTAACAGACCTAAAGAGCCCGAGCTTATCTTCAAGATTATCACTGCAGTCTTGCATATCAAGTACGTGCTTTACAATCAAAATCCATGGAAAAAGATCACTTGGCTAGCAGGCAGTATCCCAATGCTGAGTTTTTGCACAATGGAAGATTGTCATCTGCCTACAAAAGGTATTTACTTGTCTTATCTACAATGTATGAGCCTAGAACATATGAAGAGGTTGCTAAGTGTCCAGAATGGTGTAAGGCAATGGAAACTGAGTATCAAGCTTTGGTTTCAAATAAAACTTGGACTATTACTCCTCTACCAGCACATAAACGACATGTGGCTTGCAAGTGGGTTTTTTAAGTTATGCTAAACTCTGATGGGACGGAAGAGAGGAAGAAGGCCAAGCTGGTTGCAAAAGGGTTCACGCAACAAGCTGGACTAGACTATGAAGAGACCATCTCCCCTGTTGCTAAGCTAGTGATTGTGAAGTCCTTACTGGCTATTGTTACTCATAAATGTTGGCACCTTCATCAATTAGATATCAACAATGCATTCCTCCATGGTGACCTTGATGAGGAGGTTTACATGTGGATGCCTAAGTGGTATAAGCAATAGGGGGAGTGTGGAGAACAAATGGTCTGCAAATTGAACAAGTCCATTTATGGACTCAAACAGGCGTCTAGACAATGGAACACCAAGCTCACTTCATACATTGTTTCACTGGGGTTTAAGCAGTCAAAATCTAATTATTCTCTGTTCAGCAAATAAGAAAATGAATCATTCACGGCTTTGTTCATTTATGTGGATGATATCATCATAGCAGGCAATGATTTGTCATACATTGAGTAGTTTAAGAAAGAATCAAATAAAAAATTTAGACTCAAAGGCTTGGGGGTTTTGAAGTATTTTCTTAGGCTTGAGATAGCAAAATTATCAAATGGAATCTCTGTTAATCAAAGGAAGTATGCTTCAGATGTGTTAGCTGATGTAGGGTACCTTGGAGCCAAGCCTGCGAAATACCCTTTGCCACAGAATTTAAAGTTGAGTAAAGATCAAGGGGAACTAATTGAAGATGACAGCATATATAGGAGGTTGATAGGAAGGATCCTATACTTGACTATAACCAGACCAGATCTTTCTTATGATGTGCAGGTACTTAGCCAGTTTCTCCAATCACCAAGGCAGTCACATTTGAAAGTTGTTCATCATGTGCTAAGATATTTGAAAAGAACACCAGCACAGGGTCTGCTATTTGAGAAAGAATCAGACATGATTCTCAAAGGCTTTTGTAACACTGATTGGGCAGCTTGCTCAGATACTAGGAGATCAATCACTGGATATTGTGTCTTTCTAGGCAATTAATTGGTGTTTTGGAGATCAAAAAAGTAGCCTACTTTCTCTAGATCATCAGCAGAGGCAGAGTACAGATCCATGGCTGCAACTATCTGTGAATTAAGCTGGCTGAAAAACATTCTTGGTGATCTTGGCATCAAACATGACAAAGCAGCTCTATTATTTTGTGATAGTAAATCAGCAATCCATATTGCTAGTAACCCCGTTTTTCATAAGAGAACAAAATATATAGAGATTGATTGCCACCTTGTAAGAGATAAGGTTCAAGATGGAGAAGTTAAAATGCTACATGTTTTCTCTCAAGATCAATTGGCAGATGTATTGACAAAACCATTAGGAGGAATTCGTTTTAAACATTTGATAACCAAGATGGGAATTTTGAATATCCATCTTGATAAGTGTATTTTATACACTTCCTCAGGGTCTAAAATATTGATATTTTGTAGTTCTTTTGATAAAATATATCCTAAATTATTGTATTTTATGTTATATAGGTAATACTCAATGGTAAAACATGAAATTGAAAGAAAGGAGCGAAAATTGGTGAAAAAATGCAGAATCCAAAGTTTGAGGACCAAATTACAAATTCAATAGTTAATTCGGACCATAAGAAGAAACTTTGAAGATTGTTAGGAAACAATTGGATGGAATTAGAACTCAAAAGGGAATGGNAATCATAGTTGATGGACTTCAAGAAGATACTTTGAACATTGCTAGGATGACAATTGGATTAAATTAGAATTCAAAAAGGAATGGAATATGATCAAAATCAATTTCCAATCGCACAAGATATATTTCAAATTTTTAACCGAATATTGAGACCGATTTTTGGCATAGTAAACGTCCGAATTGAAAAAATTATATTTCTATCAAAGTTGTAGCCCTTTGAGTTATCGTTCTAAATCACTTTGAATTGGTTCAACCGGATATCAGAAGAGAAAGTTATGACCAAAATGCTGACTACTTTGTAGAGACAAAAAATTCGCGCGCGAAGACAACTATCCTTATTCGATTAGAACTCTTTTGGAAACCAATTTTGACGTGATTTTCAACCAATTTTCGACTCCTACAAATACATAACAGCATAATACATATGGAAAACCTCTGATGTACATATTATATTCCAATATTCATCAATTATTATCATTAAAGGAGAATTCATAATTTTTGTGAGAAAATTGAAGGAGATTTGTAAGAATTCAATCAAGTGGAGATTCAAACCTGATTTTCGGGCAAAGAAGAGAAGGCGCAATTGGAGATTCTTCAAGAAACCATTAAAGAGATTCAAGATTTCAATAGTCATCTTCATCTTCTCAATTTATCTAAAATTCGGGTTATATCTTTTCATTTAAATATTATTTCTTGTAATTTCAATATGTTATGCTAAATTTATACATTATTAGGATGAGATGAACCCCCTATTATGATATTTTTAGTTTCTAATTAATTATTTTGAATTTAATTTGATTTGATTTGTGGATGTTTATTATTATTTTTATAGTTCTTTTCAATTGCTTGATCACCAATTGAATTGTTAGTGAATTATGATAAATATTGTAAGGTTCAATAGAGGATAGAGATATACATATATGCTTTATATGATTTCAATAGGTGTTCTAATACTTATTAATACATTTATCATGTTTGCATATTTTAACGAGAGATATGAAGGTCACATGAGGGGAATTGATTTGATAAATATCGAGAGAGGTTTTCAATTAAATTAGGAACACTGGACAACAAGAATGATTATAAATTGTCACTTTAATTCGTTGTGCTGAAAATGGATTAACAAGGAGGATTCGACATCTTAGCAATACTTTCACATATTTCAAATTAAACCAGTTAAATTGTTTTCTAGTTTAATCGATATTTTAGATAAAAGGATACACGACAGTAGGAAGAAATAGAACTTATAATTTATTAAAGAAATATTGAATTTTGAAATTACAAGATTTTGAATACAAATTTTGTAAAAAAAAAAATTAGAAAATACAAGGAAAATTTCTAAGTTTCTTGAAAAAGTTTTTTCTCCCGCTAAAATCTCTTGACGAGAACTTCTAACTTGAGCTCCANAGAAAACTCAAAATATATTTGTTGTTCGAGAAAGGTTGCTATTAATTTGAACTCAATTAAATACTTAGTCATCGGGGGTGCGACACGCTACACACTATTATATTACTTGTTCACGATCTTGTTCACTTGCGGAAAATCAAACGATCACATCTCCCATCTTGAGGGGGAGTATTGGAAATCTGTCTATAGTAGGAGGTTATTTTGGTCTTTTCATTCAATTTTTCTTTTCTATAAATATTGTACAATAGTCACGGTTTTGATATGAAAATTGGGATAAGAATTTTTCCCTCCAAAAGTTCTTCTTCATCATCTCTCTCTCCCCCTCGATATTTTATAGATTCTTCCAAATTTATGCCAGGGAACCATTTTCACAAGATTTTAATCAATTTTTTGACCATTGACAATGCAAAATACGACCATTGCTGCCCCTTCTTTTTTTAACTTCCTTCTTAATAAATTCTCACCTTAAAAGGTACAAAACAAGCCCATTGCTACCAACGGTAAAAAATAAATAAATAAATAAATGATTAAAATTGCTGATGCCTACCAGACAGGCGCTTAAACTGTTCCAACCCAGCCACCCCACTAATTGTATACGGATAAGTTATTGCTCTTGTATCTATCTACGTGCAAATGGACTCTTCAGTTTCTTTCAAGGGTGGATCAAAGAGAGTTTCCATGAATTTGCCACCAGGGTTTAGATTTGAACCCTTAGATATCGACCTGGTTTCTTACTACTTGAAGAAGAAATTTTTGGATCACCTAATTCGTAATATAATACCCACTATTGATGTTTATGGAGATCGCCCCTATGATCTTCCTCTGGGTAACAAATTTCTTGATTGATTATTTTGCATGTTGTGAATTATGAATTTTTTGTGTACCTATATGCGGGTTATGGTTGCAATCTTTCAATTGTTTGTTAAGGAGACTGAATGGATACATGCATGAATTTGGTGTTTATTTATATTTCGAATTTGTATTGTGAGATGTCCCGATTTGGTGTAGCTAAAATTCAGATATTTTAGTATATTTTCATCCAAGAACTTCCATAATGTTGGTGTGATTCGGTTTGACCAACGGATCCTAATGCGATATATTTTCGTAATGAAATTGGATTGGTCATGAGTTGACTTTCAAGTATATAGAATAAGCACCGCGAACTGTCTGTTTTAAAAAATAAAAATAAAAAATAAAAAAAAACTACAACTATAATTAGAAGAGAAATTCCCAGTAAATCCTCCTCGAAGCATGTGATAAGGTGCTTAAAAATAAAATTTAAATAAATAAATTTGTTATCGTATAGTTTAAGCCTTAAACTTTTAGACATGATTGTTCAATTTGATATTAAAGTACGTATATATTCAGAGTTCAAATCTTTTCGTCATCCATTTGTGAGAATGGATCAAGTGTGAGACATTCGATATTAATTGAATTCAACCTAGTAAATGGGGCACGTTAAAGACAAAACTTGAAAATGCTCTATCTAACCCTCGAATGACTCAATCTTTTAGATGGTGTGGTTTGATAAGAACTTCTATTTAAGCGCTGGTTTGGATACTATTCTCGCCTGATTATAATGAAAAATCTGACACTTATGGAAAGAAATTGGCAAAAAATTTGCAATAACTGGCAACCGTTTTTCATAATAATTTGGAATGTCAAAAATGTCATTGTTAAGAATATTGAAATGATCAAATTAAGGGCACCAAGGTCTTTTCATCAAAAATTTTAATTGATTAGACAGGTGCAATAAAAAATGGCAGCTACAGCGAGGCCCATTTCCTGTATATAACAGCCGAATTTTTCATTGTAATCAAGCTAGAATCACGCCCAAACAGGTACTAAATTTGATACTTTGTTTAATAGAAATTTCAGTTCCAATTCCGAATTGCATGCAGCCAAATGTCCCTGAAATTTCAAATTGCATTGCCCTCTTGCATGCTTCTGACCTAGCATGAATTTATCTCTTCGACCGCAATTTTGTTTTTGGTATCCGGCTTTGGGATTTCTGCGTGTTCTTGCTTGTTATTGGCCTGTAAAAGTTGGTAATTTAACACTTCTCGCAGGTTGACCTTAAATTGACAGATTCTTTTGTTTTATTTTAATGCTAGATGGGGAAAATTATGGTTCTTAAAAATTTCCTATAACAACAATTCTACTTGTACTTAAAAATTTGACAACTATTTTGAAGTTCCCCATTGATGTGGCTATTTCTTTCTGAAGTTCCCCATTGTTGTATTTCTTAGTGACAATAGGGCCTTTACAATGACTCTTTAACCTAGTGTTTCATCCGTGCCCCTTTTGAAGCAAAAAAGGCAACTAATCTACCATTTTCAGGGAGACAGGAATTGCTGCTTAGGACCCATGACCCTCATAAAAAATAACATTAAAATTTGAGAAAAATCTTATCTAGTATTGTTTATTCCTCTTTGTTGCTGGGATAAATCCATCTGAAAGGCGTGAGAGAGAGAGAGGAAGAAGTTGCTCATGACTCAGTTGACTCGTAAATTTTAACCACTTCACTATTATGTCGTGTGACCCAAGTCAGCCAGAGTTGATCCAGATTAGAACCAACCCATATGATTTAAAGGAGTCGCGTCTTGAATATCCGTTTCAGGATGACAAGGGCCGTTCCTGAATATGACTTCATACTTAGCCATGAATGTTGCTTCATGAAATTTCTCAAAGGGAATGCTTCTTTTGACTTAGTTACAACTTTGAACTTCAATACATGCTATTTTCTTTGTGGGCGTGACACCTATTCTAATTCAATACAGTTTATTCACAATCATATAAAAATGAGCGATAGAAATATGTGAATAAAAATTTATTTTAACTTTTAGCAGGTGTTTATAACTAAACATACTTTTAGTTGAACACTTGAATATTTAAAAATGTTCTACAACATTAATTTGCATTTCTGCGCTTCTCAAAAGCATGACTTGTGAAAAATCAACTATTATACCTTCTCCCACGATTTCCTAATTTGTGGGAACGTGAATTAGTAATTTCTTGATAACGGATTCTTTTCTTTTCTTTTTTTCTTTTCAGATAGAAAATCTGGTTCTATATAAGATTTTCCTCATAAAGGATGTTCCTTGTACAAATTTGAGTGGACCAATCGAGTCTCTTTCATTAATCAATGAAGGAGATGAAGACTACGAAGAAGAAAAAGGGGGGGAATCTAGATCCTAATGCTGAAAAGTTCCACTTTGCACTCTCAATTTCATTCTCGAAAGCCTAGTCAAGTTTTCTTAATAGGAGAATGTTGAGTAGCTAAACCACTTACTATAGGTTGGTGCAGGCCATACGTATAGGATATGAAATATTAACTTTAGAAATGAAGTCTTACCCTTGAAATCATCAACTTCGAGTCATTGTGGGTATCCGTATGCATACTATAGCGGATGAGTTAAATGATTATACCCTACATGGCCGAAGGGTCAGGGGCTTAAACAAAGGGAAGCCTAGGGTAAAAAAAAAAAAAAAAAATCTTCTCTGTATTATCTCAGTGTCAAAAAAGACTTCACCCCCTCCTCTGATTTCATTTCTACGGAGGTTCATTGCAAAAATTTAAATAATCTTGAACTTGTATCTGAAGGTTAGTTTACGAGCATCATGAGTCATGACTAGTGGACCGTATATGCTACTTGTTTATGGCTCCATACTGATTATAAACTATTACGTAAACTATGTCCCGATTTAATTCCCTTTAAAAAAAAAATAATTTATTTTTCATACTCATTTTCAATCACACATTTACACAATAAATTTTTTTGTACATAAATTCAAAATATTCTCCCCTTTCTATTCTATTCACACAATTTTCAAAAAATCACTATTCAAAACATCATTTTATATAATAATAGTAATCAAACAGGGCTATATTCTCGATTATATTATAGAATTCAATAATTCAATACAAAAATAAAAATAATGTCTTTCAATAAAATAAAAACTATATAAATAATGTGTACACCGTAGACATGGATAATTAATGAAACAATCTGAAAATTTTATATAGAAAGAAATTCTTACACTTTCAAATCTTTTTACATAATCTTTCAATAAATGAGTCATGGTTTTATTATGGATCCAATACTATCATCTTCTAAAAAAACTCTTTAAACATAAAATACTCTCTATTTTAAAAGGTCGACTTTTAAAATTATTTTTCAAGAAACTCTTTAAATTAACATTTTAAAATAAAGAGTAAGTTTGACTCTCCAAATTTAGAGAGCAAAACCACCATTTATAAATTAAATGTATCCAAAATATTTAAATTTTCAATCGAAGAAAATAATATAATAATTTGGAGGAAAGCAAGTAAAATAAAATATAGGGAAAACAATAAAAAAAAATTTTGGAGTAGTAAAATTAAGTATTAAATATAAAAAGCCTATTGGAGTACTTAAAAATTTTTACTCTCTAAATTGCAAAATATACTCTTTAAAAATAAAATATTTTAGATCGGGTTTGAAAACTATGGATGAGTTAATATTATGTTTGGTGCTACTTGAAATATGTGTTACTTATTTCTCGCACCTCAAATGGATTCTTTGATATATGATGCTTTATATATTTTATGAATTTTGCTACTTGTACATAAAAAATGTTTATAATGGATTACATAAAATGATGTAGATGAAAAGATTGATTGTATTTTAAACTGGCAAATGGTAGAGTGTCATGTGACATTATGTAATTCATTATATAAATTTTAATGTACATGTGACAAGATTCATATTTTATAAAGTTAATTCTTACAATTAAGTTCTTGTAGACTTTTTATTTGTGTTTTATAATGATTGCATCTAATAAATTGAATATTTTTTTCTTCACTTCTTTGATTATTCAAATCATATTTGAATTTTTTGGCTCTTGAGATTTAAATATATATATTATAATTAAAAATGAGGAAAAGTAAAAAAAAAAAATTATTAAAATAAAGAGCTAAAAATAAAGATTCTGTTGGAGTGTGTGAAAAATATTATTCTTTTAATTTAAAGATCATCTCCATTAAGTTCTTGTTTGATTGCCATTATAAAGAAATTTGGAATAAATGATGCTTTGAATGGTGATTTTTTGGACAATGTGTAATGAAAAAGTAGCAAAGAATTTTGAGTTTATGTGCGAAATATTTCATTGTGTGAACGTGTGATTAAAAATGAGTATAGATATAAAGAATTTTGTTTTAATAGGAGTGAAACAAGAGCTGAATACATGACTTAAAAAAATGTGAGTATTGTGAAAAAAATATTTTTTAGTTAAATTGAAAATAAGTTATTTATTTAAAAGTAACTTTATTTTACCATGAAACAAGTCGTCATTATTATTTAGACATGTTTGGAAAAAATGTTTCTCTACGTCTGAATTAATTTTGAACTTAGCCGAACACACCCTTGTCTACTTGAAGATGCTTTCCTCTTGGCTAATGTTATTCATTAATTGCGATGATCATGGTTCTAGGTGACAATTGACTCCATCATATAGTTTCTTCAATTAATGTGATGTATTTTAATAAGTTTGCATTACAATTTCGTCCCTGTAAAAATTCTCATAGTGAGTGAAAAATAAAAGAATAGCATGTTTGATCGTCATTAATTTTAAAATAAATTTTTCTCTATTCTCTTATTAATCACATATTTTTAATAAAATAATATTACACGTATTTAAAATTTTTTCTTATTTTTTAACCACACATTCTCTATTAAATCACTATTCCAAAATGTATTTTGACAGAAGTATGGGACTCAAACAGGTCCTTATACGAAAATTATGTTTATATGCACATTTTATTTTGGAGCATTGCTTGGTATACAGAAAATATTTTTACTTTTTACAGAAAACTTACTTATATACACATTGGTGGGTCCCGTATCAATAAAAAAATATCATAACATACACCCACCCACCTCGCCATTGTGTCTGTCCATAAATTTTACAGAAGGAATCTTCTGTAAATGAAATTCTCCTTTATTTTGTGTTTTTTCTTGGTATGCGATAAGTACTGTTCTCCAAATTTAGCAAGATGCTGGCATCATAGATCCCAACTCTTCTACATCCAATAAATATTATGTGAACACTTAGACACACGTTAGAAGTACGAGCTAAAGGCCACAATGGAATGCACTCTGAAGCTCACGTCAAACAGGTGGACAATAAATTGGGTATGTAAGAAATATGAAAAAATGAGAATACAATAGTAGAGTTCAAATTTGAGAGTGAGAATATAAAATTGAAGATTACCTTCAGATAGCACCAAGTGTGAGTATTTATAGGCAAAGAAGATGCAAATGAGATCCCTCGAATGCTTCACACGTAACTTCATCTAAATAAGGATGACAACGGAACGGAACGGTGTCGGGATGACCTTCCCCACTGGATAATTTCTCACCCTGTTACCCATTTAAGGCTGGGCGAGGCATTTGCCCCATTTACTACCCGTTTAATTTTTTTTTTAAGTTAATGACAATTCATTTTATTTCCCCAATTCATTAAAGTGAGATAATAATATATATAAACTAATGTTTTTATTGTTTGTTATATTTTTTTGATAAGTTTTGTTGCCATCTTCTATTAGAATTAATGAAATTTCGTGAAAATTTTCATTTAAAATATTAAATTCTTAAAAAAATATTAAAAATTAAACAAGCGGGGCAGGGCCAATGTTACATGTACCTACCTCGGGCGAAGTCTCTTGACCCGAATACCCAATTAAGCGAGTAATCTCCTCCATGTTCAGGACGAAGCCCACAGATATCGTGTTTAAAGGAATTTTTTGTCATCTCTATATTTAAACAACTTACATGTCAAGTTCAATGATATCACATAGTAGCCATCATAGGCTTGTAACCTTCCACACCCTGTCCTTAGCGGATTAGCAAGGATTTAACTATCAATTGTCTTTGTTAAGATGTCAAATCAATTGTTCGAATAAAATTCGCAAGCGTACGAAATCCTTAACAAATAATACGTAGTGAGTACATATATCGTCCCACGAGGAATAACATTCGATTATCATGTATATTTACTATCAAATTCGGTTTATTATAACACAAAAGTGTTGTTTTAGTTATTATTTTGATTTAAACTATGAAACCTATACAATATTGGTTTTTATCAAATAACGAGATGAGTGTATTAAATTTTCGATTTCACCTATTGATATCTAATTCCAAATCTCGACTTATGTAAGTTAGTGTTATTAAGGTGTTCGTGACAATTGACAATCCATTTATTCTAATATTCTTTTTTAAAATATATTAAACACATGCTTAATACGATCAGATCATATTCCTAATTCGTATTCATATTCATATGCAAAACACACATTAAATTGCACCACTATTTCACGCTACAACAGAGTTTGCTTTTTACGGCGTGCAGATGCAGCCATAGTAGACATGATTTTTCATGGCATGCACATGTATGCCATAAACAAGACGATATTTTTTTATGGATGCACACGTATATCGTAAACAAGATGATATTTTTTTATGGCATACTTTTATTGCACCACGTAAATGTCATTTTAAGAAAAAAAATATTTTTTTATTTAATGATCAACAAACCTATAATATTTAAAGAACAAAATTATATACATTATAATTATATTTTTTTCATAATTTCGATAAACAAAAATATTGAATACTGTTCAATAAAATATGTTAAAGTGTAGACTTTCAATAAATAATTCTAAGAACGTCGTTAGCCTTCTAAAAATGTTGATAGCAGCATACAAAATGTGTAGACTACTACAAAAATAACTGAATAAAATGTTACAAAATAATCAATCCACGTCGAAGTTTGCTTCTTTGATTAGCAATTTAGTTATCCGAAATTATGTGGACTAGCAAAAACAAAATGAATTATCACATGCCTCTTATGTAAATTAAAGATAATTTTGACTTATTAATTCTAACTAAAGTGCAATTATCCATTTTCAAGATATAAACCAAATCTAGTTTAAACATTATATACTGGAAAAGATGCATTTAACCCATCAATAAACATTCAATTTTTGCACAAAAATTAATTGACAGTAATTAATCAGAGCTTTGTTGCGATACTTTACAAGGAGAAGGCTCATGCCCGTTCCAAAACACGTCTATAACATCCAATCCTCCATAAGTCTGTAAAACATCCATAAAAAGGTCCAAATACAACTGCACAAAATACTTTGCCAGAGCGCTTCAGGTGAACGGCTCCAGCATTCACGAAATCGTGAGGAGAGACGTCCTTCACAGTTTTAGGAGTCACCATTGATGCAGCAGATCTCGAATTATAGTAGCTCACAAGACAGTCTATAAACAATAAAGAGAGCTAGGGTTTTGCTGAAGGGTAATTGTGTGATTTAAACAAGTCATCTATCGTGGAAGAGAAGGGTTTGAGTAAAAACGTGGAGAAGAAAGCAAAGGGGGGAAAAAAGGAAGAGAAGGAAAAGACTTATGACGTGCAACTATATATTCCGTAATAATCCTCTTTTAGTTTTTTTTTTTTTAAATAAAAAATCGTAAGTATATTTCTATCAATTTATACGGCATGCTTTAAATATTTAGCTTTTACGGCGTACCCATAATGTATGCCATTAATAATTAAAGTAATCGATCATTTACGGCATACATTTGTGACATGTCGTAAATAATCTATTTTTACGGGCATACCTTGTATGCACATCGTAAACGAATGCCGTAAAAAATTAATTTTGTTGTAGTGTCACATGATTGCGCACGCTATAAATATTATTCATAATATCTATTGTTCGCGTGTTAAAATATGCAATATTCTACCTATTGTGAATTTTCCAATTAGGACTGGACAAAACTCAACTCAAACCGCTCAACTTGACAATCCCAACCCAAACTGATTGGTTCGGATTCGATTTTAAGTTCAATTGGATTGAAAAATCAAATTTGAGGTTGGGTTGAGATTTTGGATTATGAATTAAAACCCAATAAAAAAAATTAATATTTAAAATAAAAAATTATATAGACACAATGGTGAATATAAGATAAGGACTTACAATGTATAAATGTCCATTTTTTCATAAACTGATTAACGTGAATACTATGCACAAATGCAAAGTTATTTTACGATAAAATAAAAATTAAGGATATGATGATGAAATTAATGAATCCCAAAAAATTGTAAAAAGGAAAATACTTCATAATTTTAAACTTATTTATACGTTAACTTTTAGAAGAATTTCTTATATATGTGTTAAAAAATAAATGAAGGTTTTAAAGTAACTTCAAACTTTGAGAAATTGTTTAAATTCAATAAAAAGTAATAGAATTCAACTTTTATTGGTTCGAAACCCAAATCGACCAACCCAACTTGATCGATTTGAATTGGGTTTGGGTTAGGGAAAAAATCGACCAAATTCAACCCATGCCCACCCCTACCTCCAACACTACGAATAAGTAATTTATTTGTCTAAATGGTGCTCAAACATTCAAACAAAATATAATTAATTATATTCAATCACAAACATATGAATTAACAAAAAGAAACGTTAAGTCTTGAATTAAAAACTATAAATCAACGATTTCATCGTCCATCCAATACATAAAAATGTTTATTTTAGTATTGTGTGTAAAAATTATACAAAAGAAATAGAGACAACATCACCCGAGGCTAGGAATACAATGAACTTGAAAACTCAAAATCTTGGACCCAAGCTTTGAAATCCCCATTCTTGAATGTAATTTCTCTATTTTATGCTCACACTGTGATAAAACCAAGGTAATCTGAACCTTGGACGGCTCCCTAAGTCTATGAAGATGCAAAATATTGAATTCTAAAACGAGAAAAGGAAACGGGATTTTGTTTTCTCGGAATTGAACTAGTTTATCTTGTGAAGCCTCTGTATGTAATATCCCGAAAATTTTAAGAAATAAAAATTTATTATTCTATATATTATATTTTTGAAAGTTGAAGGACTAAAGTGAAGTATGTTTTAAATTCTTATATTTTGGGCTAAATATTTAAATATTGTTAAAACGACGAAAAGTATATCAATATGGGTCTCGTTGGATAGCCCGTAATTAATCATGTAAATTAGGCTCGAAAAAAAGTTAATTTGGATATGTTATGCCCAAAATATTGTAGTTCTAAGTATTTCTATTTTTATAATTTTATTTAGTTGTT
>CAIGRB010012285.1:0-24269 GCA_903798255.1 Fraxinus quadrangulata
ATTTTTACTCTTCAACCGCCCATAACTGGGATTTTTGGATCATGGGGGGTAATTGGCTTACTCAATAACTGTTTCAATAATTGCTGTTTTTCGGATGACTATGATGTCTTATATTTGCTAAGGTTCTGGGCGATTCGGAGGTTTGAGCGAGAACGGGCTCATTCATCGTGGGCGACCGCACGACATTCCTTTCGCTCAGATTTTGGGCGACTTATCAGTTTTGGCGATAACATTACTTTGTTATAAGGCCTCTTTTGCATTTGCCAATGATCTCATTAGGACCTTTGTTTTGGACTTCCAGATTGAGCTTCATTTTTTGGGCCGTTTACATTTGGGCTACACTTTTGTGTGTCACCAGGTGATCTTATCACGATATTCGTTTAGAATGAACGGAATATCATGTCTAATCATCGTTTCTACGCTTCTGCTTGCATGAGTTGGATAGTGAAGATTGAATGCATGGAAGATTTCAAGTTTATCTATGTTTTATATTTAATTTACAATTAGGAATTTTAATTATCTTTTAGTTAGTATCTCTTTAGTAAATAACTTAGGAATTCAATTTCAACTAGAGCTTTTTATTTTTTGTCATTATCTTGATGTAATTTTTCTCATTATTTTAATGTAATTAGCTTACTTTAAATAAAGGTTGTAAGCCTTAATAACATTCAGTTTTGATTATAATAAAATTTAGTGAGAAGTTTCGTCCCAATATTGAATTTCTTTCAATTTGTCGGTATTAAATCGGTATTCATTAAAATTAATGATTTTACGATCAAGATAAAAAATTCGATATTCATTACGAAAAAGCAACGAATGTTTGATTCCTAAATTCGAGATATTCATAGTGAATCAACGTGTTTTTTGTTCGTCATTATTTATTGCTTCATGCTACATCAAATTATATTATTTTTTTTTCAGCAAGAAAAATAGATAGTACAAGTATACAGAATTACAAATATTACAAATTAACTTTTTAAAAATCAAATTTGTTTAAATTTTTTTTTTTTTTTTTTTTTTTTGCATCATATCAAAATTCAAATTGACAACCAGTTTCACACATTACTCGCATCAAGAAAAGCTGCATGCAATATCTAAAATATGAGAAAATATAATCCATAAGATAATTATTTAAACCAGCAAAACAGTAGATATGGCAAAATGTTGCATTTCAGACAATAAATCAAGAACCAGGAGCGTTGAAAGATAAAATCAAATAAGGTTAGACCATGGAGTCATGGACGAAAGATGTCCATTGGCAATTTATAAAATAATTGACAAGGAAAATGAAAAAATAAATAAATAAAATGCATCAGCAATTCACTGGTGCTCTTCCTTTTTCTTCGGTGATGTTGCAAGTTCTTCTATGATGGATGATTCAACCAATCTCTCCTCGGATAATTTCTTTATCTTTGCTTCGACTTTGGTTGGAGAGTCTAAGCCCTCTTCTCTTTGAACGGGGATTCTTTCAAGTTCTTTTCCACTGGTACTGATGCAACACACTCTTCTTTCTCGAGTTGTGATCTCATTTGCTTATTTGTATAAGCAGGTGACTCTACTTTTTCCTGAGAAGAGTCCAACTTAACACTCTCTTCCTTGAGTTCTTCCTTCTCAACTTGCAACTCCAATTGCTCATTCATATAAGCAGGTGACTCTACTGACTTATCCTTTTTGGGGGAAGAGTCCGAGGGAGAATTGACACTCTCTTGCTTGTGCTCTTCCTTCTCAAGTTGTGACTCCAATTGCTCATTCATATAAGCAGGTGACTCCACTGAGTTATCCTTCTTGTGGGAAGAATCTGAGGATAACTTAACACTCTCTTCCTTTTTGCTTGGAGACTGCGTGGAGCTGTCCTCGTCGGTGGGCAAGCCTGGGCTCTCCTGTTTTCGGTCAGTCAAATCTGCAACCTCTTTGCTGGGAATTGCCTTTGAATTTACTTTCAGAGGTCCAAGCTTGGCTTCAAGATCCTTAACCAAAACTGTTAAAGATCTTGCATCACGAGATGCTGCTAGTTTCCCAGGAGATGAGAGCTGTCATTGGAATCAAAGAAGAATTATGTGCTCATTCAATGAATAAACTGAGATGTGAATTAGCCCAAACAAGAAAATATCAATGAGAGGACAGCCAGAGAAGAAAGTTTACAGGAAGGTTGGTGATGAATAAGAAGTAAAAGTTACACTGCAAATATTATTGAATGAAGGTTTTTGCATCTCTAGAACCCTTACCATGTCCAAGTTCTCCTGAGTTCCATGTCATCGTTGTCTAAAAATTAGAAAAACTACCGGGACATGTCCACAATCTTAAAGAATTTCAATAGATTCGTCAGTTTGCCTTCATGTTTGTTTAATTAAGAGTCCATTCAACACTTATAATTCCAGTAGGAATAGAGTATTTGGGAAAGAAACAGTTTATGCTTAGAATCAACTTCAATTTTTGCCATGCATGATCTATTAATGGAATTTTATAATTTTTTGATGGTGCACAGAAGTTGCAGTTATTTCTAGAAAGCAACTCAAAATTATGCACTACCTTCAAAAGCTTAGGAGCTATTCTCTTTGTATTCCAATTTTGTGTTTTGAGTTTTGAATTCATTTTGTATTTTTGTGTTTTGAGTGTCCATTATGAGATTATTGAAAACGTGTCCTTTTTGGCATTTTGAAAAATTATTTTGAAAACACCCAAAACGAAAATTTTGACTGGATTATTATTGAAAACACCCAAAACGACAAATTCTTTTTAAATTTTTAACTTGTTTTCAAAAATGCGTTTTTGAAAATAGGAAAGAGAACGTGTTTTCGCTATTTTGGAAAATCGAAAATAGAAAAAAGCTTGAAAACGGTAAAGAAAACATGCCCTTACCTTTTCCAGTTCTTCAACCCTTCTTCTCAGATCATCTGCTGATGCTTCCTTGTGAATAACTCGAAGAATGTACAGCAAGTGAGAGGGGAGATTCTCAAACCGGTGTTTATCCATTTTAATGTGAGGAACAGTAGACTGGCAACCTACAGAATAGAAGGGGCACTTCACAAGCTTCATTGGACAAACAGTAATGCAATGCCTGTCCATTTCGCGCCTCATAATGTGATCTGAGCAGTTCTGCTCACATGGAAGTAATTTAAAAGGACAGATCGAATCATGATGGTCCATCTGAGCAGCAATAAAAGTAGCATCACACCCTTCGCTCATGCAGGTTACGGTCCTAAAACTGCAATGTGATTTATGCTCTTCTAGCTCTTCTGAAGATTTAAACATCATGCAGCAGTGAAATAAATTTTTGAAGTCAATGTTCTTTAGTAGCGTCTGTGCAACTGACTCCCTCCTATTTAACAACCAAAAACCATTTATTTCCATCTCTTGAACTAAATCATCTATCCTATCTTCTCTTCTTTCACTCAGTACCCAGCCTGAAACCCGACTAAAAAAATTTCTCTTTGAACTTGCAAAATCATCAACAAAATCAGAAATAATATCAGAAGGGTTTTCAGACACTTCTGCATCTGGACCACCTTCTAGCACCACAGATTCCGCCACAAATTTTTCACTTCTTCGGACCAGATAGTCCACCATTTCTCTTCTGATGTCAACAGCCACTGAAGCAGGGCTCTTTACGAAGCCACCAGTTGTGTTGTCAATACAGGCTGAAGCCAGACCAGTAAGGAATGCCTCTGCTATTTTATGAACTAAATCTGTATCATAAAGATCACAATGGAACAAGGAACCTCCCTCCTTTTCTTCTCCAATTCTGTCACGTTTAATCTCCACATCATCTGCCCGCAGATTCATGCTGCAACTACCTGAAAACATTAAAAAACACTGCTGAATGATATGTGATAAAAATTCTATAGAAATCACCTGCACCTTGATTGGCACCTGTTTATAATCCGTCAAACCAATTTATCGACATATATCATGGGATCCACAAATGCTACCAACTTATTCATCACTCATTTTCATCTATTTATAAAATTTACACCAATTATAAACAACTCTCAAACATTCTTTCATACAAATTAATATAATGAGGAGAGATGAAAACTCAATAACACCCGGTGTCCAACAACAACAAAGGAATTAAAAATATGAACAACTAATACTACTTTCCTCTTCTTGTTCAAAAAAGAAAGAACTATTATTTTTAAACTTTATTTCTACCGGAATTATACTCCCGTCAATGGTATGGGGCATATTGATATTACCACTGAAATAGTGATATTCCGTAATCTGTATTTCCACCAACTAAAAGAATGAGAAAACATCCATGCACATGGGAGAATAAACCATGTTTTTCCATGCTTAATTTCGGTCCACCTCTCGTGTTTTGGATCTAAAAGAGATTAATTGAAAAGATAACTGAGTCATGACGGTGTAACGGGCATTTGTTTAACCAGTAATGGCATACAAAATAGGCCATCCATTAACTCTAAATCATTACAAAATAGGCCACTGCATCCCAATCAAGACTTATCTCATTGATTAAACCAGCAGATTTTCATGAACTGATCCTAACAAATCAACAGAACATTTAATATAAGTGTCCACTACGATTACTGTACAATAGCAGATATTACTAGCCAACATAAATTAATTGATGTGAATTCCCCAATCATAAAACCATGTTAGCTTAAGACATAACAAAAGAACAAAAGCATCAAGAGTAAGAATCGATGACAACATCATTAGGTACCCACTTTTTATGTCGATCCATATCAAACACCCACATTATGATCATTAAAGGAAAAAATGAATAAATTCAAATATAAACACTCGTTTACAATCAATTGGAATTGAAAAAAATCCCACGTCATAAGAGATAACAAAATCATTGACGAAGAGAGTTTATTACATTACCTTAAGCTTCCTGACCTGATCCGATGAAGAAGCATCAATTGGGTTGTAATTTACTACGATCAAGAAATGGACTCAAACATAGCTTTGGATCATGTTAAGCTGAGTGAACAAGAAGAAGGAGAAAAACAGAAACATTTGTGCCCGAAAGCTAAATTTTGCCTTTTGCCTATAAATGAATATTATATTAGATGAAGAAAAAAGACGAGAAGATTAAATGTCACTTTTACCCTTTGAATAAAGCAGAAAAAGGAAATCTTGTCCACTTGGAACATTTTTTTTCAGTATTCTAAGTAACAAAATTAACAAATTTTATTTTTTGCATCACATTTTAATTTTTATTAAAGTTTTTAATCTTTACTTATTATAAAGCTTATGTCACCAACAATTTTTCATATTATTTTTATCATCAAACTTGTCATTATTTAACACATTTTGTATTTGATAATAATTTTATAGAAAAAATTTCAAAAAATGACCACTTTCACATGGTCATTTGCAAAAATATTCAAAAAAATTTCAACGTCTATTTTGTAATAATTTGGACCAAAATATCCTTATTAGCATTATTAAATTCCACTCTAAAGAAAAAAATTTATACAATTAAAAATTATGTTGCCCAATAAAATTTCGACATAGAACATACACTACTTATTTAAAAAAGTACAAATATCAATCCAAGTTAAATGCATGCGGCGGGTCAGTTAAGAATTAAAAATGGGTTGGGTCGGGTTCAAATCTCACTTTCTCTCTACTGACTCTCTTGTCACTTCAAATCCCTTTTGAAACCCTAGCGAATTTCACACATTTCTTTCATTTGAATTGCAATACTATGTTGTAAAATCACAGAAGGTTTATTCATTCATCTTCATTATCGCTATCATGGATCTTGTTTCTCTTGGAGATTTCCCCTGGTTTTATCGACAGCGACGGAGGGTGCAAAGTATTAGAGGTGAAAACCTTTAGTAAAACATAGAGCTTTTGTTCTTCTTCATTGTTGCTACCACGGGGTTGATTTTCGCCTTGAGATTGGAGCTGTAGACGACGGTGACAGAGGACGCAGAGTACGGTAGGTAAAACTCTTTAATATGTGATTTTTGTTCAGTTTTCTTCTCTTTCAATTCAATGCCTACGTATTTGAAGGACAATGAGTATATTCTAGAACATTATAGGTCTGAATGGCCATTAAGGTAGGTTTTGCTCAGCGTTTTCACTATTCATAACGAGACTCTCAATGTTTGGACTTAAGGAATTTCTCTTCTTTGCATCTTTTCTTGCTTATTTTTTGTAAAGAGTGTTGTTTTTATTAGCTTGGTGATTATTGTCTGCCAAGATTGGAACTTGGTTGCGATTCTTGACTGTTATTGAGTTCTTTTTGCTGTTTAAAAAATATTGGATTGTTTCATACTTCCATTATATTTAATAATAGAATTGATTATGGATTGAGGTTAGTACAAAAACTGCAGGAACTAGAGCTTGAGGTTTACTAAAAAACAATCATAGGATTTGAATGTCCTAGGTGATTGGAATACTGCTAATGGTGTGAGGATTAAAGACTAGTCTAAAATTCATATTTAACTACGACATAGCCTTGGAGGAAATTTCTGAATATATGATTAGGAGAGGGGATAGGCTTACATATTTCTGGTCCAACTTTATTTTCACCTCATATTGTATTTAGCTCGTCTTTTTTATTGTTAGTATACGTAGTTATATACTCTACTTCCATCCTTGGAAACTGTTTCCTAAAAATAAGACGAGACACGTCATTCCTGAGACTGTAATTCCTGAAAATCAAACTCTGTAACGCTGGGTAAGGTTGGCAAAATTTGGTCTAAAAGAAAAAACACAAGGCAGGTTGGTGGTTTTGAATTGAGTTTTTAAGGGCACTATATATTTATAGGTAGCCAAAAATTTCAAAAGTCATTGGAGATTACATAAGTCTTAGGTAATCTCACTCTTCCATTTCTTTTCTAACCTATTTACCCTTTTTTTGCATTTTTTTCTTCATTAAACCTAATAGCTTGTCATTTGTAACTTAACTCATATTCTTCTTTTCAAAACTAATGTGGCTACCATGCCTTCAGCATGTCAGGTTAAGGACACGTTTTTTCTTCATTATGTGAGGTGTTGATAAGCGTTTTTGAAGTGTTATCTTACTGTTCAACATGTGCCCTCATCTTTGGAGTGTGTTAATGTCCCCTCTAGGTACACTCTAGCTTGCAATAGCGTTTGTGCTTCCTTGTTTTGATGGGATTTCTTTGCGTACGTTGGAATTTTTCTATGCCGGTTCACGGACTCTTCTTTGATTATTCGTAATTGTTATTTTTGGACAACAAATTGTCGATTAATCTTTCACCAACTATACCAATGTATTTAATCGGTGATTTTGCACTTGCGCTATTTTAATGATTTCTATATATGGGGCAATGTGTCATGAGTCTGTCATTTATCTATCGATTTACTGAAGGAGACACGACAGATTGACATTATTTATTCCTTCTTTTGAGTTTATTTCCATGTTGTAGAAGTCATAAGAATTATAGAACAGGGATATGTTGTTGCTTAGGACCCTAAATAAGTACAGAATGCAGTTTTTTAGTTGAAGGATATGTGGTTTTAAAATTTAGTGCTTTCTGCCTTGGATGTTCTGTTGGTGGTGGTGTCGTGACTATTTGTTTTTATGTCCAAGTGATTAGGCCTTTATTTGAATCCTTATGTCTTTCAATTTTAGGCATTTGTTAGGGTTCTTCATCTTCCTCTCTCTGACTATTTATATTTGCAGGCATTTTGATAAGGTAAAATTTGCAGGCATTTGATTAGGCTTTCATTTGAATCCTTTTGTTTGTTTTTTTATTTTTTAAAATTCAAGTGTAGCCTTTCTAATACAACTGAATAAACTAACAAATTATATTTTGTCTTTGTATGTGTAGATGACTTCCTCACACCGATACAAAATTTCGAAGGAATAACGCGTTCCGGACCAAATTTCACAAGTTCGCAACACTAAGTATATAACAGTTGTCCTAAACAAATTCGATGAACAACAAAAGAATATATTTGAAGAATGTCGTATAGGACATATTGTAAAGTTGTCGGAGATCAAACTATCTGCCCAATTAATTCATGAAATGGTGAATAGATCTGTGATTTGCCCAAAATGTTTCGAGACTTGGTTCAAGGTGAACCAAAGGTTTACAAGATTCGGAATGCTGGAGTTCGCATTAATCACTGGCTTAAAATGTGGTGAATTCCTAAAGTTCGGATTCCGAGAAAATCCTAGACAAAACTTGGCTACGGGACAAAATGTTTACCAATAGAGACTGAATTACCTGTAGTGACCTGGAGAAGGTTTTCTTGAAATGTGTCAACCGTAACGATCGTTACAAGCTTGGGCCGGCACTGATTATTGAAGGGGTGTTCAATTCCAAAGATCAAAATGTGGGAATACATCTTGAAACTTTTTCTATTGTGGATGACTTGGATTTCTTCAATGCCTACCCATGGGGACAGTAAGCTTTAAACTTCTTATCAAATTATTGCTCCGTGGATGGGGGAGAAAGGCGGACTTGGCAAAGGTCAACGATTATGACAAGATGTCATACACGTTGTATGGATTCTCTCTTGATGTTCAGGTATAGATGTGTCCACATTTATTTCATTTCTGTGCATTGTACATTTTTTTGTATCTCCGTATATGGTAACCATCGTTATAAAAAAACAACGAATGTTTGATTCCTAAATTTGAGATATTCATTGTGAAGCAACGTGTTTTTTGTTCTTCATTTATTTATCGCTTCATGCTACATCAAATTACATTACTTTTTTTAGCAAGAAAAATAGATAGTACAAGTATACAAAATTACAAATTAACTTTTTAAAAATCAAATTTGTTTAAGTCTTATTATTTTTTGCATCATATCAAAATTCAAATTGAAAACCATTTTCACACATTACTCGCATCAAGAAAAGTTGCATGCAATATCTAAAATATGAGAAAATATAATCCATAAGATAATTATTTAAACTAGCAAAACAGTAGATATGCAAAATGTTGCATTTCAGACAATAAATCAAGAACCAGGAACGTTGAAAAGATAAAATCAAATAATGTTAAGACCATGGAGGTCATGGACGAAAGATGTCCATTGGCAATTTATAAAATAATTGACAAGGAAAATGAATAAATAAATAAATGCATCAGCAATTCACTGGTGCTCTTCCTTTTTCTTCGATGATGTTGCAAACTCTATGATGGACGATTCAACCAATCTCTCCTCGGATAATTTCTTTATCTTTGATTGAAAATGAGAACATAGAAAAAGAGTTTTGAAAGAGTAGAAGACAAGCCGGGGTTAAGTATTGTAAGCCTGAACGACAGCTAGTGGTTATTGAATAAAAAATATTATAGTTTTTGGAGTTTTCTAATCTCTTAAGTTTTCGGTCGTCTCATGTTTCAAATCATGGAGTCCAAATTCTATGTATTCATGTGCAATCAAAGAATTTTTTATGCATGTATTTCTGGTATTCTTAAGAATCAATAGAAACTAAAAGGTGATCTTATCACAGTATTTGTTTAGTATTTTATTATTAAAAAAATTAAATCATAGAAATTGAGTTTTTAGAACACAATTTTCTTCTTTTAAGTTTTTATCCTAAATTTTTTTATTTTTTAATTTGTTTGAGACTCATCAAATTCTTCCAAAAAGTGGTATCAAATATTACTTTTATAATACTTACAAAATATTTCAATATAACGTGCAATGCACATTTAAGTCTGATTAATAGTATAGAAATGCAATGTAATAAGAACCCAATGAAGAAGGCCAAGTAATACGAACAGGTGACCTAGACAATTGGAGATTGGAAATTCAATATTGCTTTCTTGTGATTTTTATTTTTATTTTATTTTTTGGCCGGCAACTGTATGTTAACCTACAACAGCCAAGTTATCCAATAAGCTCACAACTGATACACAAATTAAAAACTTTAGGTGTAACAAGTTTGGCAATATAATCAACAAATTTAAATATACTTAAGTTCTCCTATAAGCTCGCAACTAAGGTTCAAATGTCAAAAAATTTGCATAAACACCCATCGTTGTTTATCGAAGAAAGTCACTTTTGAAAAAGAAAAGTGGTGTAGCTTGTCACTTCCATACAAATTATCTATATCAAATATTTTCTAATGTTATTTATATGCTGTCATTGCCTCATCACATACATCTTCATCTTTGCATCATCAACATATCACACATGCCTTTCCTTTGACACCTAATCGTTTTCTATATCATAATTCTCATCTTGTTTTTTTCTTTTCGTAAACATAAAATTGAGTAGCAAAATTTCGCATAAGTTTTGCAATGTTAAATGTCTTTGGCTTTTCATTCAATATTCATCGATAAAATATTCGACATACTGCAACCAATAAAAAAAGGAATAAGATAATTGAAGAATTAAAAATTAAAAGAAAATTAAAAAAAAATAACATATCTTTAGAAAGCAATCTAACCCGTTCTTTTACCGTGGAAGTTTTAGAACTATGTTTACAGCCAATGATTTAACAACATCTTCTTCTACAATGCATTTTTCCTCAAAGAAACTGTGGAAAAAAAAAAAAAAAGATGAATCATAACTGAAAAATGTTGTATCCTCAAGTACTATAGACTTCCTTATGAACTTATTGTATGACTTATATATGTTGAGATACATCTTTTGGATGTCAAAATGACGTAACATCCAATTAGCAGACATCCTTAATAGCATAAGAAACATGGCCGACATTACTTCAATTTGCATTGTAGGACATGTACAATCCAACCACATATGATGAAGAGAAGTTTGCTTTGCAAAGGTAGGCTTATCTTTTAAAAAAAAAAAAATCATCATACAACCAGCTATTTTGGTTGTCAAAAGCAAAGTTCGTGGTAGTAGTCTTGATATTTATACCATGTCCATATATTAACAACTTTCAAAAATAATAGAAACAAACATCCATATACTACAAAAAAAGGAAAAATAAAAAAGCAATAATACACTAAAAAGACAATAAAACAAATCTTAAAACAAACACCTAACAAAATAACTCCCCGTATCATCTAAACATTCATTAGGAGTCATTAACTCATACCACCAAAATTTAAACAAGATTGAAATATCATTTAAGTAGAAACACGGATCAATAACATAATTTTCATCATTGAAATGATTATGCCTGCATCACAAAAACATCCAATGTCACTTTATCACGAAAGTTGCATATTGTGTCACTTTATTAATAAAAAGTCAGATGTACTAAAAAATTGTACCAACTTACTTATTTTTCGGCACGAGTCCTTTCTTGTGCTAATTTTCAAATGCATCAACATCGGCTCTGAATAGAGGACACAAACCAAAAGTATCCTTCACAACACGTTTCTTACTCCCAGATATAAAATTATATTCATTAACCCAAGGCATTGAAGAAGTGCAGTAGATTTCTTTTGTCTTTTTAAAGGTACATTGGAATTACTCCATCGATAACTACAATATCAACATTCTGAATTTCGCAAAAAAAAAAAAATTAAAATAGTGTCAAATTATATAGTATGCAAAGACAAGTTATTTGAAGAAAAAAACTCAAAAAAAAAAAAAAAAAAAAAAAAAAAAANGCACGTACAATATAAAGACTAGAAACAAAAATTTGATACATCCTATAGATAACATCAACCTTAGAAAGCACTGGAAAAGTAGGTGCATTATGTAAACCATAAAAAAAAAACACACACACACACACAATTATATCTTGAATTTTATTTTTAGCTAAAATAGCTACCACGATTGCATCAATTTTTTACTTATATTCATCTTTGAATTCAATCTTCTCATTTAGTTCAACCCCACATTTAGTTAGGAAATAATCAAAATGTACATAAAGGGTCTGTATCATACATAAAATCACATGCATGAAGGTAGTAAAATTACGACATCATCATAAGGATCATTAAAAATACGAAAGGAAATATGCATATAAGCATCAATGGAAACTATCATTATAGGGATGGCCAAAAAAAGAACAATCGTCGTACCTAGGGCGCTCAACATTTCAAAATACAAAATAAGGCACTGAAAGGTGCTAAATATATCAAGACCTTCCCAGAGGTAGAATTATTTTTTTCAAAAAAAAAAAGGTGGACGTGATTCTTTGGAAAAATAAAATGAAACATATTCAGGTAGGAAATTGTTAAAGAGATATTCAACGGTGTGTTCTCATCACCATCACCATCATCATCGCCTTCTAATTTTATGTATCATACATAAAATCAAATGCATGAAGATAGTAAAATTACGCATCATCATAAGGATCATTAAAATATATGAAAAGAAATATGCATATAAGCAATAATGGAAACTACCAATCTAGAGATGGCCAAAAAAAGAACGATCGTCGTACCTGAGTGTGCCCAACATTTCATAACATAATCCAAGGCATTGAAAGGTGCTTAATATATCAAGACCTTCCCAAAAGTAGAATTAAATTTAAAAAAAAAAAAGATGGACGTGATTCTTTGGAAAAATAAAATGAAACATATTCAGGTAAGAATTTGTTTAAGAGATATTCAACGATGTGTCCACATCACCATCACCATCACCATCACCATCATCATCGCCTTCTAGTTTTATGTCTCATACATAAAATCAAATGCATGAAGGTAGTAAAATTACGACTTCATCATAAGGATCATTAAAAATGTGAAAGGAAATATGCATATAAACAACAATAGAAACTAACATTCTGGAGATGGCCAATTACCCTAAGGCACCCAACATTTCAAAACATAAACAGATGCATTGAAAGGTGCTTAATATATCAAGACCTTCTTAGAAGTAGAATTAATTTTTTTAAAAAAAAGTGATGAACGTGATTCTTTGTAAAAATAAAATGAAACATATTCAAGTAGGAAATTGTTTAAAAGATATTCAACGGTGTGTTCTCATCACACTCAACATCATCACCTTCTGATCCTTTATAGTCGAAAAAAGGAGCGAACTCGCTCAAGTTAATTAATGTTCGGATATTCTTTAGATAACCATGCTTTAACTTGTCATATCCCAGCTGAAGTAATTTGGCTCCAAACATGGTCATGAACTCCTTGAACTCGATTGAATCCTTTTGCGCCTTCATCGTCGCCTCACAACTTGCTTCAAGATTCACCTTCAATGAGGCAATCACCTTCTCATCCTCTTTCACCTATTTGTCCTTGTCAAATATGTTCTTTTCAAAGTTTTCAATAATCTTCCTCATCTATTCAAAATCCAAGACTTTTACTCCAAGAACATCAGCTTGATCAAGTCTCTTCTCTTTCTAGCGAATATTATCTTTATTAACAAGAGGCAAGGAAGAAAGTGATCAACAAATATAATTGAGTGGATCGATATCTTGATACTTACGTGTTGTTATCAACTAGTATTTCATCTTAGGTGGCTCTATGGAGATTTTTCACAAGGGTGAATGGCTCGATAGGTTCATTATTGGTCGATGTGGTAGGCATGATAGTGACTGGAGTAGCAATCGATGGTACAAAAATATTGTTCGTTTGTAATACCTCAAGTACACGGATTAACAAGTAATAAAATAGATTTGAGTCCAAGAATCGTACTCGTAGAGATTGTATTGGTTTAAGTTCCAAGTGACTTGGCCTCAACCGAAATAATGGAATTTAGTGATTTTCTACAACTAAATTGTAATCAACTAATTTACTATTAATGCAAGACCTAAATTAACTAAAATCAATGCAAAGTTGTAATTAATGCAACTATGATTAGACTATGATGATGTAAAATGCACTAGAATTCTAGATCCTCTTATATCAATTTCATTTAACCTCAAACCTTATAATTTGACGACACAATTCAATTATGAAAATCGATAATATTCCTAATTTGTTTAACAATCTCTCTCGAGTAGAATTAAATCTATCTTTACATGTGACCCGATTATACTTATATGAAGGATGCAAAAATACGATAATGCATTAAAAATTTGTGAATAATTAAAGATCGCAAAGAGGATATCGATATATTTCTATCATCTATCGGACTCTACGACACTTGACACTATAACTTATTTTCAATTTCTTGAGTGTAAAACAAGCCACAATACTCATACAACTATTGCGCACATAATTGTAGAGAAGAATAAACATATGAAAACCATTCAAAAATTGAAAACGTGATTTGAATGTCAAAAAGAAATAGAATCAAAAGTTAAAGGTACATGATACAAGTTTCATCGTAATCCTAGCACAAGACTAATTTAGTCTAATATGCTAATGGAAAGAAAACAAAAGAAATAAAAATAATTCATCACCCGGAGTTCCTTGATTCGAATTTGCCTTTGTTCTTCACCTCTCCAAGAAATCACTTGTTCAACCCTAATTTAGAGATAACAATTTTTATTTATACTCATCTATAAAGAGTTCCAAGATCTCCAAGATTTGTCCAAATAAAAGTCCAAGCAGAAGTTTCCTTGTAGAAGTGAAAAACTGAAAAGGGAAAAAATCTATTCTGCCATTGGCCTGGGCGATCACTAGGCAATAATTTTGAGCCATAGTGGTGATTTTGAAGGGTGGGCGTGCTCAAGCTATTTTTTATTTTCCAGATTTTGTACTCTAGTATTTTTCTCATAACTTTTTTTTCGATATCGAATTGAGGTCATTCAAAGTGTATTGGATAGCTAACTCAAATGGCTACAATTCTTCTTGAAATATCAATTTTTCAATTCGAATATTTTCTATGCCAAAAATGAGATTCAATCCGAGGCGAAAAATATGAAGCATAACTTGCCCGTTGGAAAAATTGTTTTGTGAAAATACTATGACTATAATTCATTCTTTTGACTTTCAATTCCATCCAGTTGATCATATTTGATCAATCATTATTTTGTGATTCGAATTAACTATTGGATATTTTTCCTTCCATTCTTTTCCAAATTCTTATAAACGGGTCCAAAACTGAAACAAAGGAGATAAACCTAAGTTAAGTAGAAATCAACACTTTAACGATATAAAAGCTTAGTAATATGACCTAAATAAGTGCACAAAATGTACTTATCAAACACCCCCAAGCTAAAATCTGTATTCATCCTCGAACAAAAAAACCTTAGGCATAAACCATATGACTGCCCTAAGCAAATCACGAATAATAAACTAAACGTTGAAGTATTTCTCATATGCCTCATGTTCAAATTTCAGTTAACATTTTAGAAATATTCAAACAATATCAAAAATAAATTTTACTTATCCGATGCTCGATCTCCCATGTGTGTGTGATTAGCCAGTATTGAACTCACATCCATACATGATCACAACCAATCTAGTGCTGTTGATTTACTCATAATATCAATCCTCTTATGATCAGTTTTTCCTCATACCTTTCATGCAAAATCACTCCTTATGTTTTTCTTTCCAATCTTGAGGTATTTCTAGCATGTGTTTTTAATAATCATGATAATGTATTTTTATACCCAAAGTGATAAGAATTAGATACTTGTAAACCTAGAATGAAGATGGTAAGTATTTCATGAAGTCACATAGCGAGATTTAGGTCAATGACTCTCAAATCAAATGACTATATGACACTAGGTTTTAGATACCCTAGCAGGTTTAATAACTCAAGTTATAAAGGCTACGAAGAGAGGTATAAGATATATCACACTTTCTCTTGATATGATATTTGAATTTTAAAAATGATCAGTGCCCATCCTGGACTCCTTAATTTAAACTCCTTCAACCAAATGTGGGATCCAAGAACTCCAAACCATCAAATTTTTATGAATATAAGCACTAGCCTTCCTACCCTCGAAATGTTTTTTAAAAATTTGTTACTATATTAAGGATCTAGGAATTCAACTCGAGCCTAGGTCAACAATATCAACGGCTCAATCCACATAATCAAGTCATGTCCTAACATAAGTGAGAAGTCAATGACTATATGCTCAAATAATCGAGTCTAACATGGATAAGTACTCAACTTAAAAATATAGGTTATGGTGTCTTCCAGTATTCCAACTAAATCAGTACTCAACTCAAACAAATAAATACAATCATTAGCAGGTAAGTCATTCAACGCTATATTAGACACTACTTTTGGGGTTTTCAATTTAAAAACAATTATATAGACTCGATCAACAATTGAAAAACAAATATGTATCATAATACTTAGCCCACCCCAAACTAAAAATTATCCACAATGTAAAGGCAAAAATTAGCAAAATAAGGGAGTAAAAGATCAGAAATTCCTCGAGAATACATGTACAGGCCGAAGTGGTGGGCCAACGTCTTGTTAGGATTGATTTGAAATGTTTAAGCCCAACCTCGTGCTCGAGTGTCTATGATGAACTTGAAAACCAACTATAANAAATAAGTGAAAGGGGATAGAAAAATAGGCTATCTTCCATTAAGTGCTTAATTTAAAGTCTTTAGCTAGACTTCATGGAGAAGTTAATCATGGTGGTTTAAAGTGGACTGCATCGACAAAGTAACTAATACCATGTTTAGCATTGCCAATCCCTTTTCTCGATTCTCCAAACTTCAAAAACTATTTCTTCATCGTTAAGGTTCCCAATGATTCCATATATTTCCTTCCTATGTGGACATTTTTTATAGTCATTTACTTCTTCCTCTTTAATTTTTTGGCTTTTCTTATTATGGGATAGCTTTTTAACAATGACACAAACCTTGAATTTTATTACTCGTCATTCACTCTCAAGGTTAGTTTACCCACTTCGAAATCCATAACGGTCCGACTTGTGCATTAGAATGATTATTCTAAGATCAGTGATACATCCCAATATTTTTCTATGTCTAAGACAAAGAAGTCCGTTGGAAATATGAACTTGCCCACTTTTATAAGAATGTTCTCAAACACTCGTGGAGGTGTTTGATTGATTGGTCTGCCAATTGAAGAAAGATTGTAGCATCATCTAGCACTTCTAAACCTAATTTCCTATAGACGAAAGATGCATTAGATTTATACTTGCTTTCGAATCACAAAAAGCTTTAAAAGTATAACTATTTCATATTGAGCATGGTATTATGACACTCATTAGATCATTTAATTTATGAGATAGTTTGTGTTGCAAGATAGCACTGCACTCTTCATTTAGCACGATGGTTTCAAATTCATTAAGGTTTTTTTCTTCGATAACATCTCCTTCAAGAACTTTGTATAGATTGGTACTTGAGATATGGCCTCAAGTAACGGGATATTGATATGAAGTTTTCTGAAGATCTCTTCTTCAAGCTTCTTTTTTATGCTTTCATAGGTGGATCCTCAATTATTTCATTCTCTAAAACACTTATGACCATTACCTTCTGTTTAGGATTTGTCTTAGTATTTGGTGTCTTGCCTTATATGGCAAGTACCATTTGTCCCATCTGAGTTTTCAGGTTCTTGATTGTAGCAATCTAATTTTGAAGGGTTGTCTTTGTCCTTCTCATGAATTTATTTTTTGCCTTCATATGGTGCTGGCTTTTCCATAAATTTGCCAAACATCTCTTCCAAATGAATTATCTTCTCGGATTACTGATACTAATAACCCTGCAATGTAGTGGGAATTTGATCACTGCAACAAAATTTTTGATGCTTTATCCAACTAGGGTTGAAAGTGTCAGAATATGGATTATTTTGTCGGCGTTGACCCCTTTATACATATTCAATGTATTCAATATCTTGTATAAGAATTGGACAATCTATTGTGATATGATTTGCTCCGGATTCTTCACAATTTTGCTACTTGGGCTTACTGCATTAGCTGACTGTGATATGCTCTCAACCTTATGAATTAATAAGTCAATTTTTGCAGACAATACCGTTTAAGTATCCACCTCATACACTCATGTTTAGCTATGTCAACGAGTCGAGCCCGAGCCGAAAAAAAAAAGTTCGGCTCGGCTCGAGCTTTTTTAGGCCCGAACCTCAGCGGCTCGAGCCAAGCCTGACCGAGACTTAAAGAACAGCTGCCTGTGCAGACAACTGTATTATTATTATTATTATTATTATTATTATTATTATTATTATACGAGTAGGCTCGCACTGGCCGACGTCCCAAATTGGTGCTCAGCCCGAGTCGGCTTGGTTTCGGCTCAGGCTTTTTCCGAGTCAAGCTCGAGCCACCCGAACCTGCGAGCTTTTTTGCCATCCTTACTCATGTTGCATTCTTATAAACAAGTCACTCGATGCTCACATGTCTATGGTAGTAGCTACTCTCTCAAATAATTACAAGGCTTCATCGATTGTCTTCGTATATAAGGAGCCATTGGATGATAAGTCCACCTTACTCTTGTAAGATGGAAGTAGAACTGTATAGAAATATTGAAACTGCCCTTTATTGATGTCATGATGAGGACATTTTAAAAGTATGCTCTTGAACATGTTCCAAGCTTCATCAAAGGATTCGATTTCTTCTTGCCGAAATATGGATATGTCATGCTTCAACTTTGTTATCTTAGCCGCTGGAAAGAATTTTGTGCAAATTTTTTTAGCCAAGCCATTCCAAGTAGTCATATTGGCAATATGTTGTGAGTCTAACCATTCAAGAGCTATATCATGTTGAATATGTGAAAATAATCTCAACTTGATAGCATCATCTAAAATCCCTTGATATTTGAAGTGTTAACATATCTCTAGAAATCGAGAGACGTGCATGTGTGGATTCAGATATGCCCGCCATAAAATTGATGTACATTCTAAAAGAAATAGATGACATTGGTCTTCAACTAAAAGTTTTGTTGTCCAAACGAAGTATAAACGATGCTACGCTGGCTCTGAATGATTTACGGAGTCACGAAATCCTCAATTAGCATATTCCCTTCATCGAAAACCACCGCTTCATTTACTTGAATAACCAGATTATTTTGTTCATTGATCATCTCTTGTTATTATTTTTGGTCTTTTGTTATTGTTCTTCTCTTTGCCTACGATGAAAAGTGAAAAACGCAAGTTCGGCCCTAACAACACATAGAGAGGGGTGAATAGGTGTAACATGCAAAATTAAAATATTATTAACTAACTAGCAACAAATTATTAATTAAGTATCTCTAGATGGTTAATCAAGCAGTCAATTTAATCCTAAGTTTAAATATCACGGATCATACATTCATAATATAAAGCAGTAAAGGAACAACGGTATGATCACAGAGAAACCCAACTAGGAAAAACTTCCGACGATTTGCCAGTTAATCCAATATAAACGATTCAAGACTTACATGCTATCACACTAGACGACACGTACTATCTGATCTCCTAACTGCAATTCAACAGCTCTCCTGAATTCTATGCTCCCCTGCACCAATTTCAGCTGCAATAACCAACGCTCTCCTGGAACTCCGCTATCCTACAGTAGCCCCTATCTTGCTAGAATCGCCTATCTCCTGTAGATCACGAAAAATAACCCATTCTTCGCAGACTGGAACTCCAGTCGCCTTTCTCGATCTTCGGCACCTCTGACAGATATGTAGAAAATATGATTTTTGGTGTTTAGATTTGCTCTCAATGTTTTTCTCATCAAAACTCTTACAAGAATTGAAGGTTGAATGATATGATGTGATAGATTCACTCTCTGGCCTGTTTCTCTCAAATGTCAACCTTAGAAAATCGCGCATGTGAGTTCTGTTATTTATATGTAGGTCAAGAAATAAATGGACTGGGTAAAAAGAATTGAAATCGCGAAGTAAAAATTTTCTGCATAGCACTGTCGGTCGAGCAAAGGCCCAGCGACAGTCGAGCGACAACGTGTCGCTCGAGCGAAGGAGGGACGACAGTCTAGCGACGATGTTTCTGCTTTTGTAGCTCGAGAAAACCCTTGGCGACAGTCCAGGAAAATCCACGCTGTTTTCCTCCTTATTTCAAACTCGAAACTCTAGACCTACTAACTAACTTTTGAACTAATTGTACATTACTCCTGAAACTTTTACAACCTATCTATTTAAGTCTTTTTGTCCACAAAATTTGCCAATTACATAAATCAACTAAAACCTAACAAACTCCTCCTTTGACATTCTATGACAAAACAATAATCTATATCAAGACAGTAATCAAATAAAAATTACAGACTCAAACTCAAAACCCTAGACCTACTAACTAACTTTTGAACTATTTGTACATTACTCGTTGAACTTTTACAAACTATAAAATTAAGTCCTTTTGTCCACAGAATTTGCCAATTACAAAATCAACTAAAACCTAACAAACTCCCCCTTTGACATTCTATGACAAAACAATAATCTATATCAAGACAGTAATCAAATAAAAATTACAGACTCAAAAAATGACACAACCTACAACTAACAACTGTATTGAACGAAAAACTGTAGTACCTGTTTCCTGAAATAGACAAATCAAATATCAGTGTAAAACGTGTGGAAAACAAGATCAATAATAATCACAGTTCAAACAATTTAATTGTAAGTATAATTTATACAAATGTAGCTTAGAAAGCATATTTTTCAGTTTATATCAAAAACTAAACTAAGACATAGTATCAATGCAACCCAACATACCACGAAAACACATTGATATTACTAAAACATCAAACTTAGTTTAACACAACAGAAATCAAAAGTAGTACATCATGTAAGTAAATAAAACAAAAACAATAAAGCATATCCCATGTAAAATATCTACTCCCCATGTAAAATACTACTCCCTTTTTTGTCGCACAATGACAAGGGATATAAATATAAATGCCAAAAAATATGAATGTTCAGATGTAGGAATAGATAGGCAATATATAAGTATTTATGTCTCTCCCCAACGACCCCTCAAACATAAATTGTAGATGTCAAAAATGAAAATTCTTTCCACAATACAATGACATTAGACAATGCAGTCGTTAGCATGCATAAGTATATTCAATGAATAGTAAATCATCCCACATACTCAGTTCAAGTAAAGCATGGAGTAAATTGTATAAGTGACTCATATGTGTAAACTGCCACTAATTTTCTGTAAGCAGGACTCCAAACCTTAAATTTGTGAAAAATGACATGCTAAACATCACTGCCAATAAGTTTATTCCATTACTAATGAAAGTGAAACCATATAAAGTGTATTAGGACCTTTAAATAAGAGCTCATTGAATATTTATTCTTTTTCTTTTCTCCCCCTAACTTATTGCATATATTTTTCACGATTTTAAAGCTCATAATTATTTTTCAGTCTTAAGTGCAGGCTCCCTTTCTTTAAGCGACTAAAATGACCAATGTAGCAAGTTTTAGGCCAGTCAGTTGACCTTAGGCACCAGGTTATGAGAAACCCCACAAGTTTAATTGATCGAGTCAAATATGCTTCAAAAAAGAACATATGAAATTGAGTATTTTCCTCCTTTTTTTTATTTATCAGGGATAAATATGAGCTTAGGTCTAATAAATAAGGTCAATTCAATTTCAAAGTCACCCTACTAACATGTGACTGTCATCCCAAATCTCACACATGGGGTAGAGTCCCACTAACAAGATCATAGTGTACGATGCAGATGGTATATGAAAAGGCCTATATTAAATACTACATACATAACCAAAATCAGCAACAGAAAATACAGTTCATCAATTAAACTTATGTTTGATCACAATCAACAAAATCAAGTTTAATGAATATCATGCTATAAAATAATTTTCTGCATAAAATATTTTGGTAAATCCATTTTTTAAAAAAAAAATATTGACTCAGAATAATAAAAAANAAAAAAATCAAATTCACATAAACAAAACACAAATAAGAAATAGAAATGTATGAGAATAAATAAATGAATGAACATGATGCATGCATAACTTAATGTCACATAATAATAAAGTACAAGCATGCAATAATAAAAATACCTAATCAGTTAGGTACAAAAATGTTCTTACCTTTAAGAGCCCCGTGATCTATTTCATAATTTTTCAAATCACTTTTCCTCACCCAAACTTGCCTAGTGACAGGAACATGTCCAGTCATCTGTGTCATTAATTTGGTCAAATGAATCACCTGATTAGTAAGAAAGTCAACATGATCAACAAACTTCTGATTCTTATTTCTATTTAAGTTCTCATCTCTATTTCTGTTCAGGAAATGACGACACTTAGGCCTTATTTGTCCTAACTCACCACGGTGAAAACATGTAGAGATAAACCTAGAACCAATGTTATGAGATCATTGATATCTATTCCTAGGTTGGCAAGTCCTACGCTGTCTAGTAGGCCTTGTCTAACAAATCCCTTAAGATTGGGGTTAGGCACATGTTTAGGCTGGTCAGTAGCAGGGACAAACGTGGTCTTAGAAGTACTATCATTGTTTCCCTTAAAACCTAGACCTCCCTTATTTCCAGCCGACTTGCCCATTCCTAAAATATTTTCTAACTTTCAGAACCACTAGAGAAGGTAAGCAGTTGAGACTTAGAATGTTCTAGGTCGATCAGAAGGTTCTTAATCGGTATGTCTAAGGTTTCTTTCTTAGTGGTCAACTCATTAAATCTCCTAGAGGACTTCTCAAACTCACTGGTGAGGTTCTTAACTCAAGTCTCTAAAGTTTTATTCATGGATTTCACTTCACTCAGGATCGAGGTAGATTCCTTAATGTGCACTACTAACTTCTCTTTTTCCAATTCAAGTCCCTTATTCTTCGCACTCAAAGCCTTATTTTTAGTAAGAATCTTAAGACTCTTCTCATACATCTTATTATTAGCCTCTTGGATATCTTCCTCATTTATGGGCTCTTCATCCGAATCCTCACTACTACTTACGTTCTCGGCCTTCTCACTCTCCTTATCATATTCATTCCTAATTCTAGTAGTAAAGACAATATACCTTCCATTTTCCTCGCGAGTGAATTTTTCACTCTGATTGTCCGAGTTAGACTCGTCATCAGTGAGAGTAGCATTCATAACCTTTTTCTCACTTCTTCTACTATTAGGGCACTCTCTCTTCATATGGCCGAAATCTTTACAATTATGACACCTCACAGATTTAGATTTTCTCCTATATTCACTCAATCCAGCTTTGTATCTCTCTTAAGGGTTATTTTTCTTCCTAAATATTTTTTCGAATTTTTTAGCCAAGTAAGCTAACTCCTCATCAACCGGAGAATCAAAATCAGAAGATTCGGTTCAGATATTTCTCACGAATTTCATGGCCAGAAATATATCTTTGACATGGTCATCTAAGGCCAACTCATACGTCTGGAGGGACCTAACTAACTCCTCTATCTTAATAAAATCTATGTCCTTACTTTCTTCAATTGTAGTAACCTTAGATCTAAACCTCTCGGATAGGGATCTAAAGACTTTTCTAACAATTTTAGACTCTGGGATTCTCTCACCTAGGTTGAAACTAGAATTCACCATGTCATTTAAGCTCGTATAGAAGGCATCAAACATCTCATCTTTTCTCATTCTAATCTCTTCAAATCTAGTGGTTAACATCTACAGTTTAGAATTTTTAATAATTTTAGTTCCCTCATGTGTGATCTGTAGAATATATCAAACTTCTTTAACAACCTCACACATAGATACTCTCCTAAATTCTTCAAGAGATACAGCCCTAAATAAGATATGTAAGGCTTTGCTATTCTAGTTACACTAATCTAGGTTTGTCCTAGTTTAATTAGCAATGGAAGTGGGGGTCACTATGTTGTCTACAGTAGTACCAGGGGCACTCCAACTATTCACCACACTCAACCATATACGCTCACCTATGGATTTTAAAAAGGCTCTCATCCTAACTTTTCAGTATGCATAATTGCTCCCGTCAAAGAATGGAGGTACGAACAGTGAATAACTCATCTAGAATAATATACTAAGGGTCAGGAATCGATTTAATGCTCTGATGCCAATTGAAAAATGCAAGTTCAACCCTAAAAATACCTAGAGGGGAGTGAATATGTGTAATATGTGGAATTAAATTCTTATTAACTAACTAGCAACAAGTCACCAATTAATTATCTCTAGATGATTAATCATGCAGTCAATTTAATCTGAAGTTTAAATACAACAGATCATACATTCATAATATAAAGCAGTAAATGAATAACGGTATGATCATGGAGAAACCCAACTAGGAAAAACTTTGGACGCTTTGCCAGTCAATCCACTATAAATGATTCAAGATTTACAGTCTACCAGACTAGACGACGACATGTATTATCTGATCTCCTGACTGCAATTCAACAGCTCTCCTGAATTCTGTGCTCCTCTGCACTAATTCCAACTGCAATAACCAACGCTCTCCGAAACTCCGCTATCCTGCAGCAGCCTCTAGTTTGGTAGAATCGCCTATCTCCTGTAGATCACGAAGAACAACCCGTTCTTCACAAATTGGAACTCCATTCGCCTTCCTCGATCTTCAGCACCTCTGACAAATATGTAGGAAGTATGGTTTTTGGTATTTAGATTTGCTCTCGATGTTTTTCTCA
>CAIGRB010012325.1:0-11997 GCA_903798255.1 Fraxinus quadrangulata
TCTGTCTCTTGAGATGTCATATGACATTCTCCACTATTGTGAGCTCCACCACATATACCACAAACCAAATATTTCGTTTGGTGATCTATCACCTTCTTCTCCAAATCTAACATATGTGCTGATAATGCCGAGAAAGCATCCACCTCATGTAGACATGTGTGCTTCTTATGTATAGATCTTTCAGAAGGCTATAATGCATTGTTGGCTGCCATTGTCTCATATAATTCCTTAACTTTATTGGGTGACTTTAATGTGATAGATCCATTTTAAGCTGAATCCATCGATATACGACTTGTTGGGTTTAAAACAGTGTAGAAGTACTGAATTTATAAATTTTTCTTAATGCCGTGATTAGAACACTTCCTAATCAAGTCCTTAAACTTTTCCCATGCTTCGTGAAAACTCTCTAATTCATCCTACTGAAAAGTTGATATTTCGTGTCTTATTTTGTTACTTTTGACAGTAGAAAGTATTTTGTGACAAATTTTTGTTCGAGATCATTCCAGGTCCTAATGCTTCCAATGGGTAAGGCATCCAACAATTCTCTTGCTCCATCTCTGAGTGTGTGTGGGAAGAGTCTCAACTTGATTATTTCATCAGATACTCCATGGAAATTGTAATTTTGGTAGATATCCAAAAAGCATGAGATGTGATTGTGTGGATTCTCATAAGATTTCCCATAAAATGATACTCTATTTTGGAACAATAAAATGATGTCTATCCTCAGTTGAAATTTTAGTTGCCCAAATGGAGGATAAACGATGCTTGATTGATTTGGTGCAACAAGTGGTGTGATGAATTGTCTAAGTGGCAAATCATCTTNCCGAAAATGAAAACAAAAAAAAATTTAAAATCAAAACTAGAATTAATTAAAAATTAAAATCAAATAAACTAGTCCCCGAAAACGGAGTCAAAAATTTGTTCGTAAAATTTTGCAAGTTTACGGATCACGGTAAGTAATAAAGTGGATTTATTAAGTCTGAATATTGTCCCACGAAGACTATTATCTACTATAAATTTTTAAACTAACCTAACTTCAATTTAAATTAAAATGGTAACTAATAATCAAATCAAACTTCATTTTTTAAACCAAAGTTCTAATAAATTAAATAACAAACTCAAATTAAAACTATAGATAAGATTATGTGATTATGTAGTTAGGATTTTCGATTTCATTTAGGTTATTTAACATACATCCGATTCTAATTCATTCAGACAGCTTTTCATATGTGCTAACGATTGAATTAACCTATTGTAGTTAGTGATCTCTCTCGAGCAATACTAATCCTATTCATATGCCCGAACTTTTTTATATTTCTATATAATTTGACACACATATGAACGTATTAATTTATAGGAATTCAACATGTATCGCATAGCCTAGAATTATACATCACCTCTCAATCTCAGTATTATCCCTAAATCAATCAATTGTTGAGCAGATAATTGAAGCATTAAACACATAATAATTAATTAACAAACACGCAAAAGTGGAACGACTTTACCAAAAATTGACGAAACGTGAAGTTGCTCGTGTGTGCCGTCTCCTTTTGTTTGTTTGCCGGCTATGGATATGTGTGTATCTCCAAAAATCAACTGCCAAATTCTCTTTCTTCTCTCTCCTAGCAATAATTTTTTTATTTCTTTCCCACAGTCACCATTTTTGATGTGCTTTTTCTTCCCATTTTTCTCATCTTTTTTTTTATCTCACCTCTCTATGCGTGTATGTATATATACTCCCTTGTTGCAACCTCTTTTCTTGACTTTTAAACAAGAACTCCAATCTCCTCTCCTTCTCTCATAGAAACTGCCAGCCTGTGCGTGAATAAATCAATTGCAGCCCCTATTTTTCTCCCATAAGCTGCCGATTTTCCTTCTCTGTGTATGCGTGAATAGGTGTGTGTGTGTGTGTGTGTATATATATAATATAACAAGGCAATCGTATATATATAATATAACAAGGCAATCAGACCTCTTTTCTCCCTTTTCAGTCCAATGTTCTCTTTGTCTATATATTTAATCTCAAGTCACCAAATTTTGAATCTAATTAGGAGTCCAAATTGAGGTTCAATTAATTTAATGCTTGCTTACAAGTCCTCGTATTATGAATTTTTTAATTTTTTCGCTATTTTGCATTCTTTTCTTCAATTCTATATTAAACATAAAATTTTACATAAAAATACAATATAACATAAATTGGGTAGAATTTTATTCAAAAATAATAAAATATCATGATTTAGAGCTTCAAATAAGTATAAAAACTACACTTATCAATCACCTGATCATAACCTATCTAAAACATCTAATGGCACCTATTTGTATCGGCAGTAGCTTTATACTTTGCATTGGAGGCTTCCAACTTTTTCTTCATCTTTTCAATCACCTCTACAAGTTGGTCAGCTAATTTACTATTTTTCATAGAGTTTGGAAGTCGAGCTAAGTCAACTGCTTGTGTGAGAATCCTCCTATAAATAATAGCAAAAGGTGATTTACACTATCGAAGAATGAATTGTACTATTATATGCAAATTATGCATGTACGAAAGCAAGATCCCATTATTTCTTCTTCTCACCACAGATGCATCGCAACAGATTCCCTAAGGTTCTGTTAACCACTTCAGTTTGACCATCAGTTTGAGGATGTGTCATGTTGCTGAGTCTTAATTCTATCCCAAACGTTTTCCACAAAGTCAACCAAAAATAAGCTAAGAACTTTGGATCTCAATCGAAAGTAATAGATCAAGAAACCCCATATAATCTGACAATCTCTTGGAAGAACAATTTCGCCACATGTTATACATCATTGGCATATACAAAGTCCATGGAAAGATCCTCCCAAGGTTGTTCCGAAATAGGCAAAGGCATATACAACCCAATGTTCTTCCTATGTCACTTCTACGTTTGAAAGATTGGACACTTTCTTACGAACCTACCAATATTACTCTTCAACTGTGGCCAATACTAACGATCCTCAAGGTTGCTAATTGTCTTGTCTTGACCTAAATGACCACTTAATCCCCCAGAATGCAACACTCTTACTAGTTTTTCATGCGAGGTCTGCAGAATACAAAACTAATTATCTTTAAACAAAAAGCCATAATGTACTGTAAAATCGCCTGTCGGTTGCTTTGCTAAGTATTTTGCCCACAACGGCCTAAAGTCTTCATCTCCTTCATAAAGCTCCTGTAAGAATTCAATCCAACCAATCTAATAAGGAGTTGGATGTGGTTCGATTGGCAACTTCAGATGATCTACCATTTTCTTGGCAATCAAATTTTCACAACTATAACTGCCTATGGTCAGACTGCAAACAACATCACTAACTTGTCACTTAGCTTGAAAGATCTTCCTACGCTGAGTTAATTATTCCTACTTGGGTTAACATAATATTTTCTACACAAAACACACAAAATCTCCTTGTTCTTTCCCACAAACTACATCGATGTATTCTTCCTCGTCCCCTTCTTCATCTCCAACATACTCTTGTCATCATCCTCTTCATTTTTAGTTTCTACCATATGTACAGGTCTTCGATCAAGACACTCATTCGATTTATGCCTAGGCTTTTTGCACCGTAACAGTTCTCAACATTCAATTTTGCATACTGATTCTTTCTTGCTTGAACATTCGACCTGTCTCCAGTTACTATCTATTTTGGTTCCACTGTATTGTTAAGTACAGGTGGTTTAGTCTCGATCTAGGGCGAACGCTATCCTTATTGTGCCCTTTGAACTCTATCATCTAAATTTCTCCTAATGGTGGAGGATGTCGTATTTGTTGTATAAACAATGATTCTACTCGGAACGCCAACTCCTTAGTGTCCATTAATGAATGAATGGGCTAAACCCCCATCTTATCTTGAATCTCGTATTTTAATCCCCTTACAAATCGCATGATCTGATAATTATCAGCCTCCATTACATCGCAAATCAATAACTCCTCAATATAGGCAACCACCGAACGACTTCCTTAACTACAATCCAAAAATTGTCGGTACAAGGCCTGCATATAGTCTCTAGGAAGAAATCATTGCTGCAATTTGTTCATAATGATCATGTCTCTTATGGGTAGTTGTTTCAACCTATAACGTTCATCACATATACTCTACTACCTCCTTTAAGTTTGTACAACAAAGTTGCAACCTTACATTCTTCTCTAACATCCATAATTTCAAAAATCGTTTCTGCCCCATTCAACTAGTCAAGGAAAACCTATACGTCTAAACTCCCATTGAAAATATAAATCTTCGCATTGACTTTGTAACCATCATAGTCATTGACGGCCATGATAATGACAGTAACCTTAACGGGGTCATTGGATGTTTGTTGTTTAGGATTATCAATTCCAACATTTCAGGCACTACATCCAAGAGTTAATTACCTAATTTTTATAGATCAATCTCAATCGTTTCAATGCTCGTCTCTAAAGCACTACTCTGATCATCTACCATTGCTGTAATACCATCGGCGTAGGATGAAAACGTGAAAGATAATAAAAGTGTCTTATTTATAACACACGATGGGTGTTGCTCGAATTTTGTTCGAAGGGACGTAAGAAATATTGGAATCCACCAATTAATGAGAAAAACTAAAATATCTTATTAATCAATAAAACAAATGTAATATTTTTACAACATTAACATGTATTTATAGACCCAAAATAAATCCTAATCATATTAAAAATCTAATTCTATTGATAGATTCAATTAGAACTAAAAAAATGAAAAAAAAAAAAAGACGAAATACCCTTAAATTAACAAAACATAAAAACGCTAAAACATACCTCGAAATGACAGAATTTGACCTCAAAAAATGCAATTGAATTGTACTCCTGGACAAAAATCTGATAATTGAACTAAAAGTTATGCATGTTTTCGTACATCTTTCTTATTCCTTCATTTTTCTAATTGGTTTAGGATTTTATTTTCTAATTGATCCGTATCAATATTAATATTGAATATAACTTTATTTTTAACAATTTACAAAATGTTACATATAAAGTTGACCTCAGGCTCCCGAGATCTCAAGATTGCTCGAAATTCAAGTCTAATTCACGATGTATGCTCATGTACTAGAATTACGCAATAATTTTCCAAGCAAAAGAAATTTATTTGTTAAGGTGACTTGTCTATTTGAAAATATACAACATTATGAATGGGAACGAGTCGAAAAATTCCTAACTCATTCAGGGAGAGAACATGGACATGTTTAAGAATTCAACCCTGAATAGGTGATGGGCCAAAGATCATGGTCCTACCCCAATTCTTGCCTTGTTGAAATTTAAAAATAATACTAAAAAATTCAAACAATATATCGTATTCCTATTAAAAATATCATAATCATTAATAAAAGATAAAAGATAAAAATAAATAAATACAAAAAAATAATGAGGGAGTTACACCAAATGGGACCTTCCCATCACATCACATCACATCCCATCCCGTCCCATCCCATCCCCCTTAAGTGAGAATAGAACAAGAAAATCTCGAAGATGACATTAACGAGAACAAGGGCATGAAATGAGTTACGTCCTAAACCCATCCCGAGATTTGATTTTCTATGGGATTTTTTATTTTCCCTTTTCTTTTATGACATAGGACGAAAATGTGAATAATAATAAAAGGTTTTGTTCATAATACATGAACACGTGTTGTTTGAATTTCATTTGAGTGGATGTGAGAAATATTAAAATCCACCAATCAACAGAAAAGTTGAAATATTATTTATCAAAATGACTGTTGGGTTTTCAAACTCTTAATATATAATTAAAGAGTTAAAATGAATCATAATCAAACAAAATACTAATTCTGTAGATAAATCTGAATAAAACTAAAAAAGCTACTAAAATAACAAAAATACCCATTAAACTAACTAAAAGTAGAAAAATGCTAAAATGGAATCCTAAATGAAAAAATTTGACTCGAAAGGTGACGATATTGGTCGAAAGCCATCCGAAAAATGTGTTGAATCGAAAAACCTTTTCGAAATGTACTCGCTAGTGTAAATTTGACACTCGAGCTTATGAAAATTATGCACATTTTCATACGTTTTTTTTTTATTTCTTCACTTTATCAATTGGTTTATAATTTTCTCTTCTAATTAATCCGCGTCATTTTACACATGGATTTTGATGGAATTTTTGTGGGAGAATAATTCATGAATTAATCTACTTATACATTATTTTTATACATTAATGGTGTATTTGATGAATATTATTGTGGAATGAATATATTTTAAATAATGATATGATGAGAAATATGTAGTTAAAAAGTAAGAAAAAATTATTGATATAATATAAAATATTATTTTATTGAAAAATGTGTAGTTGAAAATGAGTTATGAAATAATATATTTTGACAGAATGTGTGTCAAACATGGGCTAAATTGTTCCCTCTATGTATAAGAAACGTGGCTATTAATTTGAAGAACTTTTCTATTCGTATAGAAACAGAAAATTACAGGAACACTCACATGGGGGTGAGCTCCATGTGAATAAAATATTGAAAAAAAATTGTACCCACTCCCTGTTGTGAGTATCTGTTTTCTTTCTATTTTTATTGTTTCTGTACGTGCACCAATGTTCTAATTTGAACGGGAATTATTAAAAGAAAATTTCTGCTTGCACAGAAAATTATATGCCAGAAATTGTACAGATATTCATATGGGGTGGATCCATGTAAATTAAATATTGTCAAAAAGAAAATGGGGCCCACCCCAGTATTTTGTATGATTTTTGGTTTTTTATTCATCTGTAAGCCCCTGTTTGAAATCCATTTTATTTCTCATTCTATTTCTCATTTTTCATTTCAACCACATTCTATCAATAAAATAATATTACACATAAATCCAAAAAATCTACTTACTTTTTAATCACACAATCTTCTATCAATCACTATTTCAAAATTTTTTTTATACCCAAAATGGGTGTCAAACAGGGGCTAAATATAGATGTTCTCTTGTTAAAATCAAGGATCATTATATCTGTCACGTCAAATGATGTGATGCAAGATATGAAATTCGATGTCCTAGCAAAATTGATAATTCATAGTCAACTATGGCAGCTGTACTTGATTGTCCTTTATTGTCCTTTTCCAATTTATTCATTTCAACTTGCCTACTCCTCTCTCAAATCCCATCATATTAATTGACAATCTTCGTGTCAATAAACGACCGTCAAATATTCCTCCCCTTTCATCATAAGAAGGCCATAATATAATCTTGATTCTCTCAGTTGACCTATCTACATAGGATGGCGTATGGTATCATAAATATAGAAAGAAAAATACCATTTGAGCTTTTTTTTTTTAATTCAAAATGTATTTTGAAATAATATTATAGTGAATAATATGTGATTAAAAATATTTAAATTTACGTGTAATATTATTGTATTGAAGAATGTAATTGAAATAAGAGAAAAAAATATTTTAAAAAAATGTGAACCAAGCTAAGGATTGACTCTAATTTTTAATAACTTGTCTCCTACAAAATAATTAAATAATTACTTATAAATAAAATATCATATATAAGAGAAAATAATTATTCGTAAGAAACAATCAAATTTGGATAGTTGGTCGACTGGTAAAAAGTGTGGAATTTATGTGAAATGTCAATAGTTTGAATCATACTTGTTGCGAATTTATGATTGGACTTTGAGACCTTGAACTTGAATTTCTTTGGTTTAAATTATTTTATTATTATTATTTATTGATCATGCGATAAATTTTCTATTTTTTTTATTTTATTATTCTACAACTAATTTTTTCACACTGGTGTGGACAACTCAAGGAGTTTACCCAACTTTACCTTTTTTTAAATAGTTAAAAAAAAAAAAAAAAAGGGGGTAAGGACGTGTAAATGTAGTTTGAAATTTCAAGTTCTTTGCCAATTTAAGATATAAAATTACTTTTTAGGCATAAGATTGCATCTTATGCTTAACGATGTCACAAGGGATGTCTACAAGAAATAATATTTATTATGTAACGTTTTTATATGCCTTATTGATTGTAGCATGTTACGGGTTGAGTTGGGTCTCCTCAATTATTTTTTTATTTGCTCACCTTCACAACAATCGAAGCTCAAGATGGTTTGCATGTGTTTGTGTTGCACCTAAAAATAATCAAGATTTGATCATTTTAAGAAAAGAATCGTATCCATTAGGTACATATTGAAGATTGTAGACTGACGTTCCTCCTAGTTTAATTATTGTAGTGTTGATTTTAATAAAAATTGGCCTTGTTTGGTAAATTTTTTTCTTCATAATTTAAATTAGTCAAATTTCATTTTTAACCACACTTTTCACTAGATCCACAGTTTTTAATTCATTTTTAATCATATATTAAATGAGACCCACCAACTTATAATCTTACAAACCTTTGCTAGACATAGTTTTATAGTCTATCGGCTGAACAGAAGTAAACTTTTCTTGGAAAATTTGGGGGAGTCCACACCGTTGAAGTAATTACAACATAATGATATAAATTCCCAAGAAATTTAACGAATGTTAAGAATTGGCTGTGATTTTAATAGTTTTGTCCTCTTGAAAATAAATAGTGGTTGACATTTGACAATCTTGTTTGCCCTAATCTATAACTTCAATTTTGAAAGGAACAAAATCTATTTTAATTATTCAGCCATAGACAATTTGTTGAAGTATTATATAGCCACAACAAAGTAAATAATTTCAAAGAGTGACGCGTCAAGACATGATAATAGAAGAAAAAGTAAATTAGATTGTACTATGTTTGACCCAACAGCCTCAAATTGTTGATTTTTGTACCATGCGCTTCATTATCCTTCCAATGCCTAGTATTCGACTCAAAATTTTATTTCCTTATATCGAACCTCCAGCATTTCAATATTTCCTCGTAAGGATCTTCATCAATATACATACTAATTTACATAGATTGAAGTCTCTAGAGCAAAATCCTTTCACAATTGACACACATGCTTTTATATTTCATTGATTTTGTAAAATTCATCAGCGTTTGTATCATTTTACAATCAAAGTCATAAATCCTTGATATTGGAACCCCTAATCGTTCATAATCTCAATTTGCCATAGAGAATCCATCTCCACTGGATAATGCAAAATCTCTTAAAACATTGGAACTAAACAATGAAGAGATGCAAACTCTTGCGCGTCGGATGATCCGTTCATCGACCAAAGACATTTGGCTAGTTGTCAGAGCTATTGTTCATAAAAATTCTGGTCTAAGCAGTTCTCCTTCATCTCGGTTCTAAGAAGTCTCCCAAACGCAAGAACAGTGGAAAGACGCATATATAAACAACAATTTTCCATTTTTTATTTTTTACACAATCTATTTTATTTGAAAAATTCCCCATTTTTTAGTGAACCACTCATATTTAGTGAACCACTAACATCCAAATCATCACTCCATATTTAGTGAACCAAATGTTTTGCGGATTGGGTTGATTAGATTGAAAGATTTATCATGCTTGATTTAGGTAACTTATAGAGAAATATAAATTATTCTACGCGTCATCTTTCTTAAAATCTGAAGTATATCATATCGTGCAATGTACATTAGATAAGTAAAACTACACATTCACATATTTCGTTCTATACTATTTTTAGAAATTCAAGAAAACGAGAATAATATGATAATATAAAAGTAAAAAGGAACACAAGATTTACGTAGAAAATTTCACAAACAAAAGAGGAGAATTCACTATAAGATGAAAGAATAAAATAATTTTGTGTTTTCAACTTATTCCTATGACATTGAATAGCCAACTATATATAGTGCACATGTCAAACCCTAAAAATAGTGTTTTAGACGGAAAGATTCTAAAAATATTTGTCAAATAGCGAAACAGAACTTGTGCATGATAACAGCGGCGCTCAAGGGGGTGCCCTTGTGGCAGCAAGCGACACCTCCAGTGCTTGAGCGCCAAACTCCCAAACCCTCTATTCTAAGCGCTTGAGCGGGAGATGAGTACGCATCGAGCTAAATTGTGGAGACTTCTTCCTCCTAGTTCATCTTTTAGACTTCTTCAAGGCCTCTTTAACCAAATCACCAATACCCAATTAAATTTGGGTCACATTTTAACAAATCTCCATCTTAACACAAATTTCAAGGTAAGGAATTACTCTTCACTCTTCAAAAAAAAAAAAAAATTCTCCACGTAATATTTTCCAATAGAAAAATTCTACACCTCTTCTACAAAGTCCAATTACGGCAAACTCAATAACTAAATATCAGCTGAATCCAAGCGCTGCTTAGTAAGATTATATTGGGTGTCAAAGTTGCTCGAATTATCGCCACAAGTAACAAGCTCACAAATAAATCAATAATTATCAAATAGAGCAAAAACATACCATGTAATAGAATCAACACAACTAACTACTTGTGTATAAGGTTTTTTGCTAGATTTAATATCTTCAACCACATTTAAAATATAAGCAACTAAATCAACTAATTAGTATTTTTGTGAAGGCCTAATATATCCTGAGTCTATATCTAGCATTTGAATGTTGTGGCACCACTGGTGGTGGCGGCAAAATGATATTACCCATAACTTTTGAACTCGATTGAGATATATTCTTTAATATAGATCCTAAACCAAGCTCTAACAGTACTGTATCAAACTCGAAATCTACCCGAGTGCCTAATTTCTATTGATTGGTATCCAAAGATTATGTAGAACTCAACAAAACATATAATTGGGACCTTCTCTATCCCTTGATCACAATGTGGGCACCCATAATAACTTTCAAGGCTTTACCTCACTAGTATATTTGTACCCTTTTGAATCATGGGGTACTCAAGAAAATAAGATTTATTTTCAAATCTGGAATATGTCTTACGTCGCCAAGTGTCCTAATAGTTCCATCAAATATCTTAATTCTGACAATTCCAATACTAGCTATCTTACAAGGTACATTATTTTCCATCATTACAACACATTTGGAAGCTGTTTCATATGTTAAAAATCAATCACAATTAGGACGCATGTAAAATGTGTAAGCTATATTTAGAATCCAATCCTCTTTAGGTTTGGAGTTGTCATTAGAAATAATCAAAAGTTCTCCATCACTGTAACAATATTCTGTAATACTGGCTTCACCTGAAGTTTCTAGTTGTTTTTCTTTCTGATTTGTAGCTACTGATTTATCCTTATTATACAACTTATAACAATTCTTCTGAACGTGTTCCTTTTCTTGCAATAATTACAAATTTTAGTAGTGTCATTAAACCTCAATCTATCACTCACATGATCACCATGAACAATAAGGCTATCTCCACGATCCTCAAATCCAACAAGATACCGCATCTTTTTCTTTGAAAATAGAGCATTATATACTTCTTCATGGTGAGAGTATCACGATTGTTTAAAATTGTATTTCTAAAAGATATTTATGAAGCGAGCATCGAACACAACAAAATCAATCATAAATATTCTTTATCATACTTGACCTTTTAGATTTCTAAATCAACGATAATTTCCTTAAAAATGGTTAGGTGATCTTCCAGTGATGTACCTTCTATCACATAATGAGAATATAATTGTTACTTTAAATGCAATTTACCTGTTAAATTTTTCATCATGCATAATTGCTCCAATTTAAACTATAAGTAAATATAGTTTTCTCCTTTAAAACGTTCTAAAAAATGTAATTCGAAATATGAAGATGAATATATGATAGGGCATTTCGATGCTTACGTTGTTTCTCCTCCAGCGTCCAAGTTAAAGACATCTTGTTAAATTCCAACAAAAAATTATTCATCTGAGCGAACACTATTCGCATCTTTACCTATCATATATTACAATTCAAAAGCGGAATATCATACTTCATAATTGGCATTACAGAAAACAAACCTCAAATAGAGTTGATTGAACTTCGCTTTAATACCACTTGTTAGAAATTCAAGAAAATGAGAGTAATACGCCAACATGAAAGTAAACAAGAACACAAATTTTATGTGTAAGCTATATGTTGAAAATCAATCACAATTAGGACACATGTAAAATGTGTA
>CAIGRB010012328.1:9480-29084 GCA_903798255.1 Fraxinus quadrangulata
CTGATTTAGCATATTCTATAAGTGTTTTAAGTAGATATATGTCAAATCCAGGTGAAACACATTGGGAAGCAATGAAATGGCTTCTTAGATACATTAAGGGGACCTCAAACTTAGGGATTCAGTTTAGAAAACAAGCTGAGGGAGTTATTTTAAAGGGGTTTACTGATTCTGATTATGCAGGTGATAGAGATAATCGAAAATCTACTTCTTCATACATGTATACCTTGTGTAACTCTTGCATAAGTTGGAAATCACAACTTCAAAAGATTGTGGCATTGTCTTCAACTGAGGCTGAATACATTGTAGCCACAGATGCTATAAAAGAAGGAATTTGGTTTAAAGGGTTACTAAATGAATTTGGCTTTATTAATGATGTTGTTCTTTATTCTGATAGTCAATCTGCAATTCATTTAAGTAGAAATCATGTGCTGCACAATAGATCTAAACATGTTGATGTTAGATTTCATTTTATTAGAGATGTTATTTCACAAGGTGTTGTGAAACTTGAAAAGATTTCTACTCATTTCAACCCTTCTGGTGTAGGTACCAAAGTATTACCTTTGAACAAATTCCTGGGCTGGTTGACTTTGCTCAATGTTGCACCTTACTAAATCTGTGGATGCTGCAAATCTGTGCAAATGTGTGCCTATGATATCCTATACATAAAAAGACCATTGATGAACGTGAATCATTGTACCAAGGTGGAGTGCGAAGGGAAAATGGCACAATGATGCTTGCCCATTGGGCTGGAACTGATGAGCCCAGTTGGAAATAATTCTGAAGCCCAGCTACCTGATCCACTTAATGGCTGGAAGAAAAACGTGTTTTGCTTATATGGTTAAAATCGTGTTTTTACTTACCTTGCAAAATCAACGGTAATGGTGTCACCACGTGTCGCCTCCAACGCCGTTGGATTGGTGACTATTGAGTGACCCATTTAAATAGCATTCTAGGGTTTGAGATTCATTTGATTCTGTTTCTCGACTCTTCCATTGTGCTCTCGTTGAGTCTGCGCCGTTCTGAGTTTCGTCTTGATCTCTCTGATGAAAATCAAAACTCTTGTTTGATTTTCTGATTCTCTCTCAAATGTTTGTATCTTGTGTGATTTCTATTTGAGTCGAGGCTTATGTTCTTGAGTGAACAGTTGTAATCTGAGAGTTTGAGTTCTTGTGTGAAATACGGGCTGAGTCTGAGTGTTTAATCTCTTTGTAACCCATCAGATGGTTGTGATTTACGTTCGAAGGATATTGTATAGCGATTGAGGCAGTGAAACATTTATTTTGCAGTTTGGGCTGTAAAAGATAAGTTCTTATCTTTAATTTCAGTATCCGGTTTTTTAGATCTCTGATGTACTTTGAAGTTTACTTGTTTCTGTTATTCTAGATCTTTTGTTTAACTATCATTTTAAGCACATAATATATGTTGGAATATCGTACTAACTTTGTGAACTCCTCCCAACAATGGAGAATCTGTAGTGCAAATCATGAAGAGTTTATTAAGTGCATGTCCCTGCATTCTCCTATAGGCGACATTAAATCTTTCAAGTCCCTACATACTCCAGGTTCCTCGTCATATTCACATCTCTTGCAATCTGCATAGCAAAATCCCAGATGGTTAAATTCAACATATCTAAACCTCGGTTCATCATTACGCCGTATAGTGAAACTGAAATACAAGCTGCCATTGTCTGTAGCAAGAAGCATGATTTGCAAATCTGAGTCAAGAGTGGAGGTCATGACTATGAAGGCCTATCTTACCTCTGCAAAACCCCATTTTTAGTCATTGATCTTGTCAATCTTAGACTCAACAGTATCGACTTGGAAGAAGAAACTGCATGGGTTCAGTCAGGGGCAACGGTTGGAGAGCTTTATTATAGTATTGCCCAGAACAGTAGAATCCATGGATTTCTAGCAGGGATATGCCCAAGTGTAGGCGTTGGGGGGCATTTTAGTGGAGGAGGATTTGGTACCATGACGAGTATGGCCTTGCAGCAGATAACATCATTGACGCATATTTGATTGATGCAGATGCTAGGATCCTTAATCGAGAAGCAATAGGTGAGGATTTGTTCGGGGCAATTAGAGGAGGTGGAGGAGCAAGCTTCGGGATCATAGTTGCTTGGAAAATCAAGTTGGTTCAGGTTCCACCTATAGTAACTGTTTTTACCATTAAAAAGAAGCTGGATCTGGAAGGCACAAAACTCGTCCACAGGTGGCAACACGTAGCAAATAATCTGCCTAAAGAACTATTCATCAGAGTAATAATTCAATCTCCCGGTGTAGATAGTAAAGATAATGAGAAGACAGTTCAAGCCTTATTTAATTCACTCTTTCTAGGACCAGTAAATGAGTTATTGCCGATAATGTATAAGAGTTTCCCCGAGCTAGCTCTACAAGCAGAAGACTGCAGCGAAATGAGTTGGATAGAATCCATTCTCTATTTCCCTGGATATGAAAGAGGACAGCCATTGAAAGTTCTGTTGGACAGAACTGTACAAGACAAGAGCTATTTCAAGGCAAAGTCAGATTTCGTGGAGGAACCAATACCTGTAAGCGCCTGGGAGAAAGTACGGGAAATGTTTCTGGACGGAAAAGCACGTGACATGATCTTGGATCCTTTTGGTGGAAGGATGGATGAAATCTCAGAGTCCGAGCTTCCTTTCCCACACAGAAAAGGAAATCTGTACAACATACAGTACCTGGTTAAATGGCTTGTTGATGGAGAAGCATATAAACTGGATCAAGAAGCTCCACATGCTGATGAAACCCCATGTTTCACGCTCTCTTCGGGCTACTTACATCAATTACAGGGATCTTGATTTAGGGGTGAACCTGCAGGATAACACCAGCTACTCAGAAGCAATGATCTGGGGAAGAAAATATTTTAAAGGAAACTTCAAGGCACTGGCAAAAGTGAAAACTCGGGTTGATCCAGACAACTTTTTTAGAGATGAACAGAGTATTCCGCTGCTTCACCAACAGAAAAATCTGCAACAAATTTAACCAGAACTTCGTTCTTCCGCAAAAAGTTAAACTTATGTAATAGTAATTGGGTATACTATCTTCCAGTGATCTAGTACTATGTAATGTTCTTAGCCCATAAAAGGATCAGAGAATGGTATATCAATTACAACAATTTGATTAAAAGAAATTGTGTTCGAGCAAATAAAAACATTTAGGAAAATTCAGGATGTATTGACACGAGAATTTTGAATATTGTGTTGTGTCCCTTTTCGTGTTCAAATAGTGCAGTAATGATGTGATCATATGCAGGTATTCTCCATAACATCCTACTCATAGCGTGCGTATGTGTCAGTTGTTCAAGCTCGCCGGCCTCAGAATGAGGGGAAGGCAGCCTTGAGGCGTAATACCTCGGGAGCCAAACTTGCGGTCCGTTAAAGTTGGTATCAGAGCGGGACCACTCGAGTATGTGGTGTTGTTATGGGACAATGTCGTGTGTTCTTGCGGAGAAAAGATTTTGGGCCACAGATAGTATCGGCAAGCTAGCGAAACACGATGAAGGAAGCTGTGGGGAAGACGGATGAAGAGGGCAGTGTTGCACAATTATCTATATTTCTTTCAAGGAGTTTTGAGGAGCGCACATTACAAGGCACAATGATGAAGATTGTGTTCTCTATTCGACATGTGCTGAAGCGCTGCGGTTTGAAGGCCGTCCATGCGAGGAACTAATGCTCAGAGAGGCATAGAGTGATGGTTGGTGTCGAAGGCGGTAAGTATGAGTTATTACGGGTTTGTGAATGTCGGTCCATTTGGAGGTGGTACCGTTGTTATTCTTGCAATGAAATGAATGTGCGTTGATACGAAACTCACTTCTCGCTACGAAGACGTAAACAAATTCAAATGGAGGAGAATGTCACGCAGTAAGAATGTTTATCTTCCCATTCGGCACGGCAAGTACGCTAACAACTAGGCGTGAAACTTATTTTACTAAAGAGTGCACTAATGATGTGATCATATACAGGTATTCTCCCTAACATACTACTCATAGCATGCGTGTGTGCCAGCTATTCGAGCTTGTTGGTCTCGAAATGAGGGGAAGGCGAGCTTGAGACGTAGTACCTCTAGAGCCAAACCTGCGGTCCGTGAAACATGGGCTTAATCTCATTTTTATTCGACAAAAAAAGAAAAAAAAAAAAAAAATANCAACAATTAACAAGAAGACTGAGCTCTTATTTGATCTCATTATTTTCAAAATACATTTTTCTTTCTTTCTTTTTTCAACTATACATTCTTCAATAAAATAATATTACATGTAAATCCAAAACATTTCCTCATTTTCCAATACATTCTCCATTAATCTACTATTCTTAAATACATTTTAAAAAAAAAATGGGACTCAAAGAAATGAGATCAGACGACAATTATTTACACATCAAGATCAGATTAACTAGATGTCATTGTAGAAACATGAATTTACTCCGTCTTTCTGCGTAAAGGAAAAATAATTTGCTGCCTGCATATTTCAGTTTGATCCAAAAATCCTAATCCCAAACATTTTGGAACAATAGATTATATACCATAGCAGAAGCTAAACAAGCATCTTAAAAAGCAGTCCAGTGGAAATAATCAAAAATAAATTATGTAACTAAGTATGAAATATTTGATACTTCCTAGAAAAAAGAAGTTGAACGATATAAATAGGCTAAACTTGCTCAGAAGACACAACAGTAGAGACAATGGCTGAAGCAAGAATGTTGAGTATAGATAAATTCCAAGAGGCCCTCTCCATGATCTCCATATTACAGTCATCTACTCTTCTTACCCAGTTTCAATGGAGGTAGTGTTCCGAAGGCCTTGTCCCAGAGTGGGGAAGTGATACCATAGCCTCTATCCTGGATGCGGAAATGATGATTCAAATGATATTTCTGCATGAAGTAAAAAATGAAGTTAGACCATGAGCACTTTGGAAATTAGACCTTCTAGTAGATCTGTACTTCCAGGTTCTAGTGAGACTAGTATCAACTTCTGGGTTCAACGACGCCCATCAAAATGGCAGTAGCATGTTTTAATTTATAAAGAGAGAAATGAACGATTGGTAAGTGAGCACTACTTGTAGGATCTAAAATATTTGGATAAAATGTGACTTAGCATTTATAAACAATTTATAAACATGATTACACGAGCCAAACATGGCTTAATGTTTTCTATACAATTTTGAAACCAGTGAAGACAAAAATTCAACTAGTGGTGCATATCACGGATGAACAATGTCAAGAGCATAAAAAATCAAAAATTGCTTAGGTATAAGTGAGCAACCAATGATAAAAATTCTTTACCTTGAGTCCTTTAGGTACTTCACTGGTCGGCTGTCCGTGGTGCAAGTAGTAATGGGTTACATCATACATCACATAACCCAATAGACCACCTCCAAATATAGCAGGAGCAGTAGAAGGAGTAGCTAAAAATTTTATCGAGTTCCAGAGCTGAAAATTAAATTCAGAAAAAAGTTAGAACAGTTCAAAATGTAAAGCAAGTAAGCAACATATCAAGGCAGAACCACAAATTCCATAAATTCAATACTGTGTTTCAAGCAAGGATGTTTTTTAAATTAAAAGCAACTAAACTGTATTTTACATTAAAAGCCATATTTTAGCACTTGTTCTCTGTCCGAGAATCATGACAAGTATAATGGAAGAAATAATTAAATAATTTAAGAAGCTCTTAATTAAACAGATAACTAAAATTCAAACAATCACAGCTGAATAGTACTGAACTAGCACAAAATTTACAGCAATGTTAGCCTGGTTATTCAGGCTACACATTCTGTCAACAGATTATGTAGAGCCCCAGCATTTCTCAAAGTATCCAAAAGCAAGCAAAAAGCCAGATAGATTTCTGAGGCCTATGCAATAACAGTGACATTAGTGTCGAGGGCAAAAACTTACTGGCACCAAGAGAATAGCAGTTGCAGCAGGAGGAAAGACAAGGCGTAGACCATCCATTGGGTGCTTATGATGACAACCATGAAGAAGATAATGAATGGTGTTTCCCCTACAAGTCAACAAAAGTATTTGATAAAGAGTTGAAAACAAGTAATGTGGAGTTAAGGTTCAAATTTCATACACACATATAGACAAGACATGGAAGAGGAAGGCATAAGACTTGAATGGGGAGAAAGCGAGAGGACAAAGAGTAATCTAACCAGTAGCTCTTTGTCTTGATGTGGAAAAGGAAACGATGCAAAGTGTATTCTAGCAATGTCCAAATGAAGATGCCAAATGCCGTAAACAATGCCACCTGAGGAATTGTAAGGTCCATTCGAATGGATTTCAAGATGAACCAGCCAACAACTGGGAGCCAAATGAGTGGAATTACATACCACTCCGTAAGTGTCAAGAACTGTTTGAAAAGGAGAGAACATCTTAAGTGCACACATTACCAATATGTATAAGAATGTATTTCTTAACCATAAATGTTTCCAAATCAACAAGAATGAGAAAATGGCATTGATCTTGACACAAACATATGAAAGTAGTACCTCCCAAAAATCACTTTCAAAAAACCGAGGGCCTTCTTTACTGACAATTGGCTGGTGAACCCACTCCTGATAAGCTTCACCAAGATGGCCAACCTTTGAAAATATCAAAGAAATTATGAGGTTAAAAATGAGAGGAAAGATAAGGAACATAAATCTACAAGGAGTGCAAGCATATCAATAGATTGTAAAAGAAAGTACTTTTACAAAGTGAGTATATGAAGAGCCATGGGGGAAAAATATTTCCTTTACTCAATCCAAACTATATTGATGTTCATTCATATTTAAAATGCTCCTTACATGCATCAAACAATAAGCCAGACCCAGTTCCTAGATAAAAGTTCTTATCCCCTTTAAACTATAAAAGACAGCAGCATTCATGTAAAAAATGATGAACCATAAGAAGCTAAACCCATGCAAGGATCAACGATTAAAAAAAAAACAAAATAAACCTTATTCCTAATAGATTTGGGGTCGGTTTACAAGACCCTTCTGTTCATTTCTTAGAACTACTAGGAAATTGTGTCACTTTATTAATGGGGTGCTCTTTAGGTTGACAACTTGACAGAATCATGCAAGGTTTAAGGGCACATATTTTGCTTCGAAAATACCTATTTTATTCAAAAATGGATAAAATGCAGAAGCTTTTACCTGGAAGACTAGAGGTTTACTTAAGTCCACAGTGAAGTCATGTGCAACCATCTTGGCTAACTGTCAACAATCATAGAGAAATATACAGAATTAGGCAAGTATTAACTAAAACATCAAGCCAGAAATACTTACATAGAGAGAAAAGACAGGCACAAATAAACTAGAAATGGGTTACAGATCAGATCCATGAGGGTCATTAGAAATCAAAGGTTTTGGAGTCATATATAAATGATAAAATGAAGGGGTATAAATTTCATTTTATTGGCAAAATGCATATTTTCTTCCATTCTAGAAATTTTGACGGTTACATAAATCAATTCAAAGATTCAAACGTTATATAATTGTGGATAGTGGACAGATGAACTCAACTAAACATCACGGGATTTAGATTGATCCATTATGCTATAGTTTAAATGCAAAGACCAATCACAGAGACACCATGAGAAAACAGAAACAAGGTTTGTGTAACTTGAAATTGAGTCCAAAAGCGAAAACCCAATTGAAAAGGGCTACAATAATAGTTTAAATCACTGATTTTGCAGTTTACTCTCCAAGTATTGAATGTACTATCAATAAAAGAAATGATACGCTGTGGCACACAATCTTTCCTATCATCACCAATTTCTGATCACTTACACAATTTAGTTGGGAAGTACAAGATTTTATATGCTATGCTATTGTAAGTCTAGAGCTTCGAGACATAAAATGCTACCCCAAAAAAATTAGAGAAGAAAAAGAAAAGGTCTCATCTGCAATTCATTCAAACTGAAACAAGTGTTAAAAAAAAAAAAAAAGAAAGAAAAAGATTATGACATATTTATTGGATTCAATGGACATCCAATAGAAGAGTAAAAGAAAATATAAGAAAGAACAGAATGGCAATTACCTAATGCTTTAGTGTGTAGTCTAAAGCATTGAGTCATTTTAAAAAGCAATGTATTAGAACAATCATCTCAATGAAAAACTAAAGTCCATTTATTAATGAAATCCTTGCGATCATCTTAATCAGATAATGCTCAATGAAGTGCCTTTGCATTTTTGCAATAAGAATTATTACAAGCTTTCTAGGACTTTTAAGACCTCCTGCACTATGGATGGAGAACAAAAAGTGTGTTTATAATTCATCTTTCTCTGGCAAATTCAAGAAAATCCACAAGAACCCATAAGGCATTCTTTTCAGTAATAATAATACCCAAAGAAAACAGATTCTTGAGAATCTTCTAGTTCAACATGATAAAACAAAAAAGTTATAGTTCAATTTCGAGTATTTCTCTAAAAATCATTAATGAAATTAAGAATGGTCCATAAAATTGCCGGCCATCTACTAAATTGCAAATGCAGACATAAATGCCCGAAAAATACACAAAATTTCTGGGTACAGATTACAGATCTAATTCTCAATACACAAGAGCAAGATCTAAATGGCACTAACCCAGTACAATGCAGGTGGGATCTGTTAATTTCAGCAAGTACTCTCACTCTAAAAGATCTGTTCACCACCAACACTAACAAAGGAGACGAACCCTAAACACGGTACAACTACTATGTTGTATTCAAAAAATTCGCAGTGTTGCTTGTTTAATATTAGCTCACGATTCTTGGTTTGTAAGAGCTTAAAGAGCTTTCCTTAAATATTTGTGCTTAATATAATCTGAGGGAATCGCCAGCAGATATTCACGTTGGATTCTAAACGGCTGCCAGTCTGGCAGATACATATCATACCTTTACAACTCATATCTCATCACGTCTATTTCACCCCTAAATTGGAGGACCTCTGTAACAGAACATATTCAATTCCGTTCAAAAATAAAAAAATAAAAAAAGGAATTGAGATTGAGAATTAAGTCCTGTTTGGCCACTATTAAATTAAAATTCATTTTTCTCTCTTTTTATCAATCACGTATTTTTCAATAAAATAATATTATGGCACTTTTTTTCAATATTTATTATGTCTTGAACCAATCTGTTAAAGACATTCAAATTATCATCTGATTTTTTGGAAGAATCAATCTTAAAACTAAAGAATATTTCTAAAAGAAAGAGTTTGTTAGCTAAAAATTTAACGAATTAAACTTGTAAATTTTTTCACCAGAGTTTAGATCCTACTAAACTTTCCACATTTCTTAAAACTTGGCTAGGTAGATATAATAGAAATATAGACAAGTTTATCTGCCTCCGACTTTTGCTAATCTGTCATAGAAGAACGATAATTTTCACCAATAACTTTAGAAACTTTTTATTGAACAGGAACCGCCCTTATTGCCAAATAGGAAAATCCTCTTTCCCATTAAAAACCCCAAATTCAAAAATAATTGTAGTAATTATTATATATATAAAAAAATACACACACAAAATTTCAGCAGATTACAATAAATGACTTAAAAGGTTCTTTTAACAACAATATGAAGAATTCAGAATATATCAAATCAATTCGCGCACTAATGTAACGAGCAGTCAAAAATAGCTATAATTGAAGAATCCAACCATCTAAATTCACCAGGATTCCATAAGAATCATATTCTCAAGTCAGTGGTCAATTTAAATCATGGTACAATCCATTTTTTATAGAAATAATTGAACAATATACGTAAAAATACACATGCATCGGTAGCAAATTATCTATATATGTAGAAGATCAAAGAAAATATTCAAGATCATATGAAACATGTATAATAGAATTGAGTTAGGATTTTGAAAATTGCAAATCAAAGTGGTGGTTTGGAGTTTTGACCATCATAAGCTTAACAAATGAAACGGTGTAAAGAGGACCAGCCAATAGTGGATAGAGTTTACAAAGATCGCCGAGAATCATACAAATTTACCAAGTACTTTGGATTTTTTGAAAAGATTTCCGCAACCAATAATCAATTTTACAAACAAGAACCACCCGAGAAGGTTAAAAAATGATGGAAAATTAATCTTTAAAAATATTTAGATTTTGGGTTTCGAAAAATGGCCACCAAAGGCTCTAATACAATTATTATACAAAATCAAACCGTAATGAACAAATCTTTTACCGAAACTTTACAACTCTCAAGCAATTTACCGAAGTGATGTACGACAATTAGATTTGGAGTTTGAAGAAGAGATTGATAGAAAATTGGCTAAAAGAGCTGCTGCTCCGAAGAAACGGGTATAACTTTTAGCTCGAGTGTCAGATTTTCTATTATAATATATTTTCGGAAAGGGTTTTCAGTCCATCCTCAAATTCGCCGTTTAAGGCATGTTGGCGGGCAATTGCATTTTATCCTTTTTTGGTTTTTGCGTTTTTAGTTATTTTAATTTAGTGGATGTCTATTTTAATCTTTTTGCTTAAGTTGGGGTTCCCAGAAACTATTTAAAGGCTCTTTGATATCAGAATAGATGAGATTCATTTTGGTTGCTATTATTTTCTGGTGGATTCTAGTTTTACGAGTTTGGGGTTTACGCTAGTACACCTTTGAACTTCCGTTCTGCACCACGAAGACATCAAAGTATTATTGCAATAGGCTTAGATATTATACCATTTTGTATCAACAGAAAACCTCAAACCCAGAAACAAAGATGAACAGTCGAAATTATTTATATGGACCAGAATAACTCAACCTTTAAACCAAAACCTCTCTTCTCACCAAGAGTTACTCTTTATTTCATGCAAAAAACACAGAAATGTTCCAACCAGAGGTTGAAGATCACAGATAAGACAAAAAAGAAAATACATAAAATTCTAGAAGGTTGCCAAGCAAATCAGACGCATCAAAGTGAATTAGGGCAATAGTGGAATGTTTTATTTAACTCCAAATGCTCACCGTTGATCTCATATTAAAATTAATGATCCAGAGCAACTAACAACTTAGAAAACTAATAAGCGACATTTAACTCTGAACTTTTACAATCAGAATGCAATATTGTCCATTTAATGGGTTCGAGTTTGGGTCTCACTTAATTTGAAATTATCACATAATAGAAGGGATTTGGGCAAATCTCATTTTCAATCATAGCCCATTTAAGGTTGGATTTTCCATCACAGCCAAACAAAGAAGTGGAAATTACATAGCTCCATGCATTTCAAGTTCACAATTCAAAAATGAGGTGAGAGGGTTTTTTAATCAGAAATCAAGTATTGAGTTAATAATTAAATTATAATTATTTAAGTATAGCTAATAATTAAATAATATGTATGATATGAGCACGGAGCCTAGCGCGTCAAAGTCAAGCCTGGGAAAGGATCCATTGATTATCGAAGGAGGTTCGATAACACGGTCGAGAACAAAGCGGGTGAAAGAAGCGATGTGATTGCTTGCTCAAACTACGGTGGATGAAATGTTAAAATTAACAAGCCAAGGAACAACTTTCATGAAGGGGTCGATAGTCGAAACCAATTGGAACATCATGTTGCAAACAACAGAAGAAGGAGCTGCAAAGCTCAACTATGCGACTGTGTAGTTGAGATAGGCATGCGGTTGCATGCCAATCAACCGAAACCAACAGAGGCCATTTTCATTGAACTATGGGACCACAAGCAAAACAACTATGTGGTCGCATAATTAAATTCAGCGGGCAAATTTTTCAGTTTTTGAAAATTTCCTAATTACAATAGAATTATATTCTTACCATAATTTGTAATTTTTAGAATATTATGCACGGTTTTAGCTTGATTTTAGGGCTAGTATAAATAGAATTTTCATTCTTCATTGTAAAACAGAACGCATTATTGAGAATTATTTTGTGAGATAAATTTTGCTTTCAATCCATTGTTATTCGTTGACAATTTGCAAACTTATTAAGAATCATTCTTGTGGCGTTCAAATCAACAGGGTGAGATTCTCAAATATTCAGTCAAAATAGTCAACATATCATTCGCCTCTTTGTTAGTTATTTTGATTCGTTATTTTCGAATCAAATCCAAAACTTTGATTACTTGACTTTCTTGGGTTCGATTTCAATCTATTTGTAGGTTTCGTAGTTTTTCGCTATGCGGGTTCACGTCAATGTATATAAGGCACATTTCCTTAAATATCGAAATTCAAATTACCCATTATCTTAACTTCCATTATTATCCAAATTCATTCTCTCTCAAACTCCTCTCCCACGACTCCACATGATATCTTCATTCAATAGCTTCCTATTCTAGCCATTTCAACTGTATTTTATACATCTATATTATCAACATCATCTATTACATTCATCATCTTGTCCATTATCTTATGAAAACCAAAGATCCTGAAGTCGAACTAAAATGGTAAAAACGAAGGGTGCAAAAAAGATAATCAACGTCGAAGACATGCTACAAAGAAGAAGCAAGATAAAGATTGAGAAGAGCACCAAACAAACCCTATTGAAAAAACAAATGTCATGAGTGACCATGCAAAAAGGGCCATCGAACAAGTAATTTCGATTTTTGAAAATTATTTTTATATAAGTTATATGTATGTATTCAAAAATCGATGGGTAAAAAGTATTGAAAATATATTGGACATTTGTAATCTTTATTCGGTTCAATTTCATTCATGATTGGAATGGGTTAGGGTTTTGTATTTGAACTCTATTTGTTATGGAAATTGATTTTTTCCTTTTAATTTTATGATTAATGTGTTCTAGACATAAAGGGTATATGTGACCATGATATGCGAATGTGACCAAGGTTTTTATGAATATATAGCTTGAATGCATAACATTATCTATGTTTGTGACAAGATTTTATTTTTATGTCTCCATTTTTTTAATTTTATGAATGATTATATTCTAAACTTAAAGAGTCCATATGTGACCATGATATCCGAATGTGACCAAGGTTTTTATGAATAAGTGGCTTGAGTGCATAGAATTATCTGTGTTTGTAACCTGATTTAGTTTCCTTCCTAATTTGTGACCTTAGTGCACAGGAGCTTATATATGTGACCCATTAAACACATTCCATGTGATCTAATTTTAAACATTGTGTAATATTTTCTCTGTATGTAATTCCAAACAAGTGTTTAACATTGTGCCATTCCAAATACTTAATATATGTCTGACAATTCATCACACCAGAAGACAGTTGGTTTCCATATAAGATTACAACCTCACTGAATAAGGATGTTCTTACCACCATTCAAACAAATTTAACCTATGAACAAAAATGTGTATTGATGCGAACATGCTTTGCCCATTTCTTGGATTGCCGTGAAATCGTGATACGACCACAATTGATTCACTACTTTTTTAGGCAAGTTTATCACCCTAATGATGAAGAAATGTAGTTTTATGTGTCTGGGCGATATATCAGGTTCTCTATCTCCGAGTTCTATTTAGTCATAGGCTTGAGATGTTCTCTAGACAGTGGTACATAAAGGCTTGAAAATAAACCCTCACAATTGAAGAGAAAATACTTTTATCAAATAGATAGTGTAACACATGAAGATGCCAAGTCCACATTTATATCTGCATGCTAAATGCTAGACTTGGATCTTGTTGAAGCCCTTCCAATTAAGGATGTTGCTATGATTAAGACTTTGTATTTCATTACTATTATCTCTTTCCTAGATATTAAAAGAAGGTTGTTGATCACTTCTTGTTTGCTCTCGTTGAGGACTTTTCTACAATAGACAAGTTCCCATGGGAGAAGTTACTAGTTAAAACTATTTTGGGTGCATTGAAAGAAGCATTAAATAGGAGGACTACACATTATAGGTTATGACGTATGTTGGTAGACTTTCAAGCATGGATATAAGAAACTTTTTCCTGTCTCGATGAAATTGTGGTCACAATGATATTGATGATGCATCCCCACATCAAGAATTGTATGGCAGATGAGCAACCATCCGCTACCAAGTTGGAATAAGCTAACTGGTTCTCAAACCCGGATGTAAACTTTCGGTATAATGAAAGCCATTATGTATTATATAGTAAATTGTTGATAATACATTTTTCTAATTTATATTGAACTGGATTGAGATTTGTGACCTGAAACTAAAATGGCCATGCTACACATGAATGATGTCCAGTACACAAGCCAATTCAACCTAAGATTTCACGTGACTGTCGAAGAAATAAGAGTAGGATGGAGAAGTCAGCTGACCATACATGTATGAGTGGGAAGTCAGGTCCATCATATGCAAGAGACATCTTCCCATGAAAAATCATTGACTGACGAAGCTCCGTTATTTGACCCTCATTCTCCATATGAACCACATTCACATGAAACGTAATGGGGGTGATGTAAGTTATTATTTAAGTCAGTTATATTTTCATTTTGCAAAATATTTCCATCATTGGTCATAGATTATTATATTCAGGTCACAATACCATTTAGATCAGGTCACCGATCATGTAGTTGTGTTTTCAGTGTGCACTATATGTTTATATTTGGTTACATATAAATATTTTCAAGTCACATGTAATAATTTAATTTTATATTTTTCAAGTGTTTGAGGAGTTGAGACAAGAGTTAGTATGCAAATATCTGAACTCAAGTCAAATAATAAAGTTTTGATCATGCAGCTTGATGACATCAAGTCACATATGTCATCTTTGAAGGCTAAGCAGATAAGGAAAGTGAATTACAATGTCAAATGCAAGGAAGAATAAAAAGTGACTCAATGAAGATTAGGACAAACATGTAATTTCTATCTGAATATGTATCACCCATGATTTCCAATTCAATAGAGATCGTTTAGTGACAAGACAAGTGCTCATGGAGTTGAAGATACATAAGCTCATGTTTGTTTGAGGCTCTAATAAGACCAAGGAGGAAGGTACATGATATTTTAAAGATCATAATTGCATTTGATATTTCAAATATTCTCCAATTTGATTTACTTGTAAAATACATGGAACCAAATATCGACAGAAAATGAAAGGATAAGATGGACCTAAGTGATAATCTTGGTCTCCCATATATTCTCCAAACACCGTCATTTGATTTGGAGGTCGGATCTACACAACCCGATGTTTTAAATTCCAAAGAAATTCAAAAGCATTTAAATTCTGTTATATCTGATATCGTGACATCAGCTAAAAATATTTATACCGAGATATTCGCAAATCTAGTATCGTTTAGCATGTTGGTCACATATTACATACAGCACACAAATAGTAATTGTTCATAGGTCATAGATCACACACATACTTACAAAAAATGCCATAAATAGTTCATTTGCTAGATGTTCAACTTAATAAATGTATATAAACTAAGATGCAACATGTTACAACAATAAACAGGGATCACCTATGGTTGAACTAACTTCTGAATTACCAACTAAGCGGGTTCCAAGGATCACGAAGATATTGCAGTCTCCATTTGTTGATGGAGAAATGAAGTTGTTCACGCATGCTGATAGTGTCATTGTTTTTGAAAATTATAAAAACCATGTTGAAAATATTTATAGATCAGCATTCGTGGGTTGGTTCCAGATAGGATACAAACCAAAAAATATGTACGTACATTTTGCATCTATTTGTGAACGTTACTCAAAAACTTATTGTAACACAGTAACTTAATCTTCATACAAACATGTCACATGTTAAACTGGATTTCAGTCACAGAGTCATTTTTATCCAAACTATTTCACTTCATACTTCATTATTTCATTTTTATTGAAACAGCACATAGATTTGTGATTTTATTATATTTTTCAAGTAGCGAAACTTGGCAAGAAAGTAATGTACAGAGTTACGACGAAAAAATCTTGGTTCTAGAATAAGCTCAAAGACATATACCCCGCTTTCCAAAAGGATCATAATGTTTTGATGTCGGAGTTCAGCCTGATTGAGGCTATAATAGGTAACAGCCTACCTATCGACACACCTTGGGTCGATGTGACTAAGTGTTCGTGCTAATATTGCCTACCAACAAAGCACACGGGATATCTGGTATGATATAATTCAAAAGTCATACCTTGATGGTGTTCAATTCAACTGGTAAGAGCTACCGTAACTGGAAGGTTCTACAAGGAATTGACCATAATTGAAAAGTTTACTTGCTCTAATGAATGCGCTAGGATTTTTGAAAAAGGACTCTGATTATCATGAATTTGAATGCATGGACTTGAAAGTGATCATCGATAAATGAAGATAATTTCATGCCATAGGTCACATGTTACAGCACAAGTTTCTGATGGTTGATATCTATGTGATAATAGGCTCATATTGTATTTCTCATGTTTGATGTCTATCTTATAACAGGGTCACATGTCATAGCAAACATTACACAAGTCTGTTGGAGAAGGTCACATGTTATAATACACACATCACAGTTCGTAGTACATATGGTATAGGTGGTCACATATATATTTATATCATACACCACATGTCACAGTTATTTATCAAACATTGCTGATGAGGTTACAGTCTATTATCTTATGATCAAATAAATATGAATAGACAAGTTACGCTACTCAAGGTATAGGTTATAGTGCACATTGTAACCGAACATGTCACATTACACGTGCATAGGCTAATCAATGAAGTTGACGCTGATTTCCTGACGGTTTTCAGATTGTCACACATACATTCATATGTATACAAGTTCTGCAAGGCAAGTCACATAATCAAGTCACACCCCAGTCCATAGAATTCAAAGGTTTTTTAAGTCGTAACCCTATCAAGTCACAGATTTCAAGCAGAGGTTATATGTGCTTGTAAAGTACTAATATATCACAATTTCATGTGCACAATTCATTGACTAATTAATACACAACTAACTAGAGGTCACAACTCAATCGATTATTTCAAAATGTATTCTTAGATTATAATGGGGGCTCGAACATGCTCTGGGTATTATTGTCTCTGTGATTTTGGATTAATGTGACCAAATTGGAGCATCTCCTACCGTTGTGACCATGTCGTTCACAACATCCACATTTCACTGTTGGTTTCTCTTTTTCAGATGATCTCTTCATCTTTTCAGTAGGTCTTCCAGAACTTCTCTTCTAGTTAGGAGCTAACACAATTTCGTCTTGTATTTCTTTAGGCATTATCCATTCAGTTGGATTGCCAAAAGGATATACAGAATCTTGGTGCGCATTCACGTTTGCATCTCTTATGTAATAATAAGAACAATAAACACATGGACCCCTCTTGATACTTGAAATTACAGCTAATGCGTGCTGATACGGTAACAAATCAACTTGTAGCATGTTGCACGTACATGTACGTTGCGCAATATCAACAACAAAAGTGGATTTTTCATCACTAACAGAAAATTTTGTCTAGTTAGCTAGAGATACCTGCGTGAATGTAGTAATACGCAGAGTATATGTTATGTCAAACAATAAATATCATGTCATAGTCATGACATACATGTCACAGACATATATATTTTGTCACATATGTACATTTCAGGTCACATGTATTTATATTCTAATCACATACATAAATATTAGTTATCAAAATAATAAATTTACCCTTATGTTCCTCAAATCTACACTCATTTTCCTCATCTCTTTCTCATACTTGTTTGACAACTTCGTGAAAGTTCCATGGCATCATCTCTATGTTTACAGAACCAAAATTATATAGTCTGTTGTAATGACTCTAGCAAAGATACAATAAGGAAATTCTTGGCTACCTCTGTGACCGCATTGATTGATTCTACTATATTTGATATCGTTATAGAATATCTCTTTGTTAGCATGTAGAATCACGACCACTTTTAAAGTCCAACATCAGCCTACAAACATATATCATATGGACAAATATCATATAAATGACATATGTGAGCATTTTTTTTGTATGTGAAAATGTAATAAAATGTAATACACTACCAAGTAACCACTTTTCCAATTCATTGTGTCTAGTCGTCACATGTTATATTCAAAGTAGTCCAATGTGTAAGAGCGGATAGTCGAATTGAAAGTTTGTGTAATGTTTTGACCCGATTTCCCATAATATGATTTCAAGTTTTGTAGCAAATGACAAGTCCCTTGGATAAACATGTTCTATTGCATTATTTATATTGGTGTGACGATCCATATAAAACACAGTCCTTCTCTATACCCATACTGTGAATATGTCGTTATTTGCATCATGTGTATATGCTGTGAATATAGTACCACCATAGTAACCATTCAATCATCAACCACAATCACAAGCCCACAATGATTCCATCCTCGTATTGATGCACCAAGTGCCATACAACAATATTTGAACCTATTTTGACTATAAACCTCCAATTCTGTGACTATACCAGGATTCTTTTATCGGAGCATGTAGAAGAAGCTTGGTATCTTATCGAATGAATCGGTTGGATCACCCTTAATCATTTTCAATGTTTGCTCGTGAGAGCTCCAAGCCTTCGAATAATTCAAATAAACACCATAAGAATGCAATATATAACTACATATATCCTTTAGAGTTTATGTAGTAGGGGACGATGTGTACTTATACTTAATGCTAGATGACACAATTGTAGTTGATACTTGCATGTGTGACCCCAACACTATATTTAAAGCACACGTGTGATTGCCAATCTTTCGGATCTTAAAAGATCCATTTTACCCCATCTTGATGATCTGCATATCCAATTTCATTGATCATGTGAATACCTCACAACATATTCTTTCTTGTTCGATTGTACAACTATAAACTCAAACACATTCTACATGGCAAAAAATGACAAACTCAATTTCAAAATATCCTTATCACGGAAGACCCTTCATTTTTCTACCTCTCTAGCATCTACAACATATACGACTGTAACTTCGGTGTCACACACGTGACCAATTTTTTTGATTGATGTGTCACATATGTCAGATGCCATGTCCTGCAATGTACACAGCTCACCACTAGAATGTGCATTAACTGGCACCGTGATAGATGGTTTATCAATTTCTGCATCAGTTATATCAATGAGTTATGGGTATTTAGTAGGCTTACGATCTATATCTTTAAGCAGAATGTACGATAGCACATTACTGCCTTTTTTTCCTGATCGGAGGCAAGTCATCGTTCCATACATACTTCACTAAGGTTGCTACATTCGTGAGATACAAACCAAACTCTGTCATGTGTCCACAAGGTTTATATAACTACAATTACGATCTACCAACGCCAATGACGATTGATATCCATTCAACAAACATACGTACAATTACACCATTTTTGCAAATTAAAATTAATATCAATATTAGGGATGGCAAAAAAACCCGCCCCGCCCCGCCCCGGTGGGGCCCTGCCCCGAATGGGACCAAAAAAACCCTCCCTGACGGGTTGGCGGGGCGGGGCAGGTATTGCCACCCCGTCTCGGGGCTCGGGGCTGGACGGGGCGGATATGCCCCGCCCCGAACCCGACCCGTTAAGCTGTTTAAAAAAAAATTTACAGACAGCCCAGCCCAGCCCAGCCCAGCCCAACTGCCCGAACTCACTCGGCCCAGCCCAGCCCAAACCCAAAGCCCAAGTGCGGAGTGCCCAACCCCTAAAATAATGAATCAGGAACTGGAATCTGGAAGTTTGGATTTGGAAGGAAGCAGAGTTGCAGACCGCCGAGCCCTAAATTCTGC
>CAIGRB010012328.1:31422-42263 GCA_903798255.1 Fraxinus quadrangulata
CCACTGCCATCTCTAATCAATATTAGCCTCATGATAAAAGTAATAAAAATTATAGAGTTAATACATGAATGACAATAATAGAATACAGGTCACATATGACCAAAATACATGTCACAGTAGGTGAAACGTAGGTCACAATTCATTTTCAATAATTCACATATTTTTCTTTAATATTTCATTATACACAGTACACGCATGAGTCACATATATAGAGAACAGATAATATTTAGAATGGTTACTTGGAATATCTTATCCCGTGCCCATCAGAGTTTCTGTGACATATATATAAATTACAGTTTCTGCTAAACATGTGACATAAAAAATATTATCATGACTACAATATTCAATTTGTGACGAAAACATTTAAAGCGTTTACCTATAATCTATTTTCCAGCGATGATCAAAATTCATGTGACTAGCATTGGATTTTTTTGGTTGGAAACTGTGATGAATAAAATCAATTTGTGATTACAATATTAGAAGCGGTGTCCAAAATAATCAGATTATTACCTAGATTGTCTTCTCTAATGACGAGAATCTATAATTCGTTAGTTGAACTGTGCGATTTTTTTAGTAAATCAAATTGATTCGAAAATCTATGAAGAGAAATATCAGTTTGGGATGAAATCGTTCAATTTGTGATCAAAATCAATCGAAACGGTTACCTGCTTTGTCCTCTCCGACGATTGAAAGAAATTTTGTGTTGCGAAAATTTGAATTCTAGCTGAATTTTTAATTTTGGGATGTGAATTTATATTGTATTGTAGGGAGTCATGTTATATAAGGAAAGCACACGTAATTGTAGGAAACGGAAATGCACATACACACACACGACTTTTGGAGTTTCAAACTATATATCAGACTTGTGATTTGGTGTATACTAAATCATGGAGTTGTGATTTTTTTCCCAACAAAGAATGCGGTTCAACACATAAACTAAATGCGAACATTATAAAATGCGAATAGAGAGCGAAATTAACTCTTCAAATGGAGTACTACTTAGCACAATTGGTATTACAACACCGATCTAAATGTAATTAAGTGTCATTGCATGATAAGCCTAATTAGACACGTCTTATATTATCACCCTTAATAAGACATATTAATTTATGCTATTTAGATTGATTAACCTATTTTAAATTACGACCCTTTCAAAATAAAGATTATATCACTTTTAAAGAATTTTATTGAGATGCTCTAATATGCTGAAGATATAATGTGCTAATCCACAAATGATTGTAAAATAAATAAGAAATTAATATTTCCTCGTGAGAAATTTCAATTTAGGGATGAAACAAAAAATCCATTCAACTCGATACCCGCGGGCTCGGGATCATTGCCCCAAAGGGAGTATGGGACGGGTATGAGAAACATAGTATCTACCCCATTTAAAATTAATTTACTCGCCCCTTTTAAAATTAATTTCAAATTTAAATTTTTCATCAAACAAAAATAAAAAAATTATCATCATTTTGAAAGAGAACATGAGTTATTCTTAATAAATTGAAAAAAAAAAATAAAAAAATTATCATAATTTTTAAATACAAAATGAGTTATTCTTAATAAATTGAAAAAAAAAAACTAAAAATATATTTACTAACTAAAGATATAAAAAATAAATAAATAATAAAAACAAAAAATAAACGGGACGATAAACGGGCAGGGGACTTGCCCCTCCCCCCCCCCCCCCCCCCACCCTGATCCCTCACCAAACTCATCCCATCCCGTTTCGCTTTAATCGAATATGAGGATGTAGTAAGATGACAAAAAATACTCGACGTGATGGATGTGGGAATGACCGTCCCGTTGCCATCCCTAGTTCAATATTAGAAAATTATTGTTCTCTTAGCACAACTGTTCTTACTAACAATTTCTACCTTTTAGTATAATGCTAAATGCGCAAGAAAGTGTATACCTAGTCTAATGTCGTACTTGTTCGTTCTATATGTCATCCACGAAGGAGTTTTGATTTGTTATTTGTTAATTACTCAATTCATTTGGTTATCAACAAAAATGGACATTGCAACTAAATTGTCGTTAATAATCCAAATTCCAGAGAGATTAAAAACTAAAGCATGACCGATTAGTTAATAAATCTGCAACCTTTTGCACTTCGTATAATTGAACAATTCAATTAAAGAACACGTTGAAAAGGTCAAGAATTACTATACAAGCTTGGAATTTACGTACACGATGAAAATAATGGTTAGCTTTGTATAATTAGTGTGCATGCATGATCAGGGGGCGGGTGAAGGGGCAGGCCTAAGCCCATTTTTTTGAAAGTAAACTTTTATTTTTTTATTTTTAAGATTTAATTTCTTTACATATCAGTCCACTGGAAATATTTTGTCCCCTGACTCCGCCCCTGTTTATAATTATAATATTACGTTTGAATGAATTGAGGAAGAGTCCTTGTTTGATTTAGTTAAAAATTAGATTTTTAGTACCCTTTGATATATATTGATCAAGAAATATGTGATGATTGAAAAATTGAAAAAAATTGTAGGAATCATAAAACGTGTTGTTGAAAATACGATTGAGAAAAAAATAAATTTTATAAAATGAGAATCAAACATGATCAAATCGATATTGCTGAGGACTTGGACAACGAAAATTCCCCATCATGACAAGTAAATGCTATGGACTCCTCCTCCTGTTCCTCCTCTTATTATTATTATGAAAGAAAACAATAGGAAAGTCAGGCTTGTTTGATCTAGACTTAGCCACATTTTGACAACTATTATTTGAGAAAATAATGTTTTAAATAGTAATTTTTAAGATAACGTGCGGTTAAAAAGTAGAGAATTTTTTTTGTTTACATACAAAATATTTTATTATGTGAATTTGTAGTTGAAAATGAGCAAGTTGAAAAAAGAGATTTCAAATAATTGTTATCAAACATGGGCTAAATCAAATTAAAATTTTAAGTCAAAGTCAAAATTAATTTTAACGATATATTTATGGGGTCCACAACTTTTTCAACCATACATTTCATAAATTATTATCAAAACCCACTAAAAATTTGATTTTAATTTACATCAGAGAGGGCTTAAGGGGAAATCTTGTTTAACGTCCAGTCAATAAAATTACAATATGGAAATATTAACTAGCTCAAGAAACTAGTAGCTAAAGCACAAAAGAAGAGCAATTCTAACTCTCATGTGCTATCGATTCGCGTCACCATGCGAGTAGTCATAAATTTTATGACTCTTCGTATCCATCTTCACTACCTCCACAAAATAAACTAGAACAGGTCCAAAATCACAACTTAAGTTTTAATGAAAAACATTAAACAGTTCGTATACAGTTGTGGGTGTGTGTGTGTTTTTTTCCCTTTTTCAGCCCTGTTTGGTAGAAGTTAAAAATTCAATAATTAATTTTAATCACATATTTTATGAGTCTCACAACTTTTCAATTGTACGTTTTATTAACTACTATCAAATTTTGCTAAAAGTTTGATTTTAATTCCCATCAAATAGGGGCTTAATTTTAAAAACGTTGGACTGAAGCATAGACGGCAGGCTCGTGACTTCGTCTTGTGTGTAAATTTCTAACCTTAGATGTCATATTACTCATTTATATATAGGCCCATAAATTACTCCACATCAATATCTCATTCTCTCCCACAAATTGCTTTGAAAGTTCCACAAAAATGGCAAATCTTGATCTTGTGTTAACCCTAATTAGTCTTCTTGCCATTGGATGGACACTCACACTAGTCTACGCCGGTGAACCCAGCCCGCTTCAAGATTTCTGCGTTGCAGACTTCAATAGTCCAGGTCTGCGAATTTTCATCACTGATACCGAGTTTTTCCCCCCTTTTTGGAAAGTTTTTGTAAAACTCACAAATTTTGTTTGTTTTAATGCAGTAAGAGTGAATGGCCATGCATGTCTAAACCCTGAAAAGGTTACAGCTGATCACTTCTTCTTCACAGGACTACATATACCTGGAACGCATCAAATTCCTTAGGCTCCTTCGTAAACCGGCCAACGGTGGATCAAATTCCCGGCCTCAACACTCTTGGCATCTCCACTGTACGAGTAGACTATGCACCACTTGGTGTCGTTCCTTCCCATCGACACCCTCGGGCCTCTGAAATTCTGACAGTGCTGGAGGGGAGAGTACTAGTCGGGTTTGTCACCTCAGATCCCGAAAACAAGCTGTTTTAGAAAGTTCTTAAGAAGGGTGATGTTTTTGCCTTCCCATTTGGGCTTATTCACTTTCAACAAAATGTTGGGCATGAGAATGCTGTAACAATTGCCTTCTTGAACAGCCAGAATCCGGGTGTCATTCCCATTGCTAATTCTGTTTTTGGATCAAATCCATCCATTAGTGATGATTTACTGGCAAAGGCCTTCCGGGTCGACAAGTCGATAATCCGACATCTCAAATCACCATATTAAGGGTTTTTTTTTATTAACGACTACGAGTTAATCTTTAAAATATGTTTAGGAAGTGCATTCAATTGGAACTTTCTATAACTTTCATAAACTTTTCTGGTTAGTGATGGACTTTTGTGAAATTCATTGACTTTTATAAATTTGAATGAATTAATGAAAGTTTCTCGTACACTATTATAAACTTTCATGAAACTTTTATAAACTTTTGTAAAATTAATAGGGATAATTGCAGCTGGACCCCCCAAATCTTTCAAAATGTTGCGAACTTTATCATAATATTTCATTTGTTGCAATCGTCAGCCCAAACAGTTGAAAACGTTATAGCTGAAGTCCAAATGGATGGAATCTATCCAATTTGCCGTTAGTTGACCAAGAATATAAATCTAACTTTTTTTGACTAATGACTAAAATCTTGAAATTTGAAATTGTTATAAAAACAACAACGTACTTTTTTTGTCTTTCAAAAATTAAATTAAAAGTTTTCTTAATTTCTTTTTTAGCTTACCCTTACGTTCTAATACAAGTTCCAAAAACTATTGAAAACATATGATTTAAGGTAGATAACACTGATTTGTTAAATAATAAAATTAAAATAGAGGATTAAAATGAATATTAGCGTACATTAACGAGTTGGACCATTTTTCAGATTCATAATTCTATGAAATTTAATAGTATTTTCTAAATTCATTCAAGTACAATATAGTAAAATATTAGATTTTTCTAACATCATTAAGGTACTCAAATGACACTCAAACATGTAAAAAACATTGTTCTTGAGTACATTGAATATAACACACAAAAAAGGGCATAACTTATTTTATCGACCTTCAATTGACTTGATTTCAAAGCCAACGAACAGAGGACTCATAGGGCTTTCAAGTCGCACTATTTTGCCCAAAAATTCAAAGAATTCTAACTAGGTCAATGTGATCTTAATTTCTTTAGCAACTTTAATTACATGCTTACTTAAATCAATTAAAATTTCAATGTTCACATCAAGAATAAAAAACTAAGAGGTCTTTTTTTTTAAAAAAAAAGTAAAGATAAATATAAATTGCATAACTAGTAAAAACTATAAATTCTTCAAATGTGACTAACTACACAAATGAAGCACATTTTTCCTTTCGAATCCTCCGCAATCCACGTTAATCCCACTTCCTCGTGTTTACCTATGGTTTATTATAACCTTAAAGTTTTGATTATAATAAACAAGTTAATCTCTTTACTAACAAGTTGAATTTAAGTGATTATAATTTTTCAAAGTATACTAAGAAAAATTGATCGATGATCGTAAAAAGATCAAAAGCTATCATCACAAATCAAACTCACAAATAAGGCCAAAATCGAAGTAAAAGTCTTCCAAGCATTCAAGAAAAGATCATTCAAAGATGAAAGCCTAAAGAGCTATGGAAATATCAAGAACTATGCATTTCTACATCAAATGTAAAGATACTAACACTTTGATATTTAGCAATAAATGTTTTAAACTCAAAAAACATTTTTATGCGTTAAAAGTAATTTTGTACACTAAAAGTTATTTTGATAAAATGTTTTTATCAAACGTAAAATTGATTTTTAAAATGTTATCTATACTTAGATCATATTTTTAAAATATCATTTACCTTGAAAACTTATTTAAAAATACATTTCAAAAGTCTACATTTGTCAAAATATTTGAAACAAATCAAACATGGCTAAAATGTAAAAATTAACAAAATCTGTTGAGGCTGTTGACCGTAGGTCGATCAGAAAGGTCAGAGGTCCAAAATTTGATCGTTCTGAATTTTTGTTGCACAACGGCTATATTAATCTTCCAAACATGAGGCGGTCAACCGACATTCTTTTGATCTGTCAGAAAAGTTTGCCTTTTGAACTCTATAAATATCATTTCACTTTGCATTCATTGCAACATTTTAAAGAGTATTTAAGTGAGATATTTTTGAGCAAAATTATATTGATCTTACATCTTCATCAAATTATTTACTTTGAAAAAGTTTTAATTGAATCAACTTTTGAAAAACATCGTTCTCATCAAAGTTTTTCTCACCTAACATTGAACTTTATTCATTGATATTCATTAAAGTGTTAACATATTTATTTCTTAGTACTTAATTTGTTTATATAATTTATTAAGAGAGACGTTTCAAATTGTAAAATCACTCATCTTTTAGTTTGTTGGTCATATTGAGGTCCTGTAATGCTCAAAATTGTTAAAGGATTGGCGATCCTTGTTGTAAGTTACCGAAAGCGTTCTAAGGGTTTTGGATTGAACCATAAATCAATCAATATAGTGAAAAGACCTTGCTCGTGATGGAAAGCTTGTTAATGGAGGCCATAGATCAATTGTTGGAATTGAACCTCCACAATTATATCGTTTGCACTCTCTCTTTCTTTTTACTTGCTGCTTTCGTATTTGTACATTTTGTTTGTTTGACTTATTCATTCCCAACTTGCTTGAATTTGAATCATTTTTTTCTTTTTGAAAATCAATTCACTTCCCTCTTCGTTAGTTATTCTTGTACTATCACCTCCACCATCCTTTAATCTGAAAAATTTGTCAACATAGAAGGTGTGAACTTTAAGTTCAATAGGACTAATATCACTTGGTCTTTTGGTCATAAACATATATACATATATACAAAGTGACATGAAAGAATTTAATATTTCACGTAGATTAATACCGACAAATTCATGATTCTGAAAAATCTCTTAGGATCGTAGAAACCGGTTGTGGTCATACATAAACCTCTTTGTTCATAGTTTCGAAAATTCTAACATACATAACAAGCATACATATATATACATATAATGAAAGAAAATGATGAATACTTAGCACCGCCTACCTTGATTTTCTTGAAATATAAATGAACAAAATGTGTAGAAGTCTTTCTTCTTCACACCATTGCTATTCCTTTGAGCTCAACTCAATTAAAAAGAGATTTTTGAGAGAAAGGTCAAAAGAAAATTCGGATTTGAGGAAAGGTGTGGGAAAAAAGTGACTTTCTTCTTCTTGCCTCCTCATTTTTAGTGAAAAACTAAATGAGAGAGTTATATCATCATTAACCTTGTTAAATTGAGTCTTCAAGTAGGAATTTAAAGAGTTTTAAGCTCATAAAAAATAAAATTTTTATAAAAAAATTATAAACATTTACATAATGAAAAATGGGGGAAAATAAATTATTTATATGACTTATAACATATTTCCACGAATGCCCACTAACAAAAACACTCATTCCATTTAACTAACTTGATATAATTGTTCTTAATATGCAAAATGAGGAGATTTTAATTTCAAAACATTTTTATAAAATATTTTATAAATGGTGATTCGAACCTAGGTTTTATATGTGAAATACTATGCAGATGACAATTATGACAACCCAATTATTCATTAAATCTTTGTAATCAATTTTATTTCAATCCAATTATTCATTAAATCTTTGTAATCAATTTTATTTAAATTTAGGGTGTGTCTGATTGTCAATATTTTCTATGAAAAATGCGTTTTTTTTATCCAAATTCCTACTTTATTCTATTTGATTGATATTTTTTTTAATGAAAAACATTTCCTACTTTTAATCACGTAACCATAATTTTCTCAAAATCAAGGAAAATATTTTATTTAGGGGGAGTAGGACTCCGATGAATTTACTCTCTATTTGTCTATCTTATCTATCAACTATCTCTCATCTACCCATCAATAAAAAATAGACAAATATAATATTTTTCAAATTGAAAACTAAATCAATCAGACACATTTAATTAATAATTTCTATACAAATAAGTCTAGGCAATTCATAGCTATTGAATTGTCTAGAATTTATTTTCTTTTCATACAAATTCTATATTCGTAATCAAACGCATCCTTAGTGTCTTAAATCTTTGGGCTTTTAAATAACTTATGTCTTGTGCTTTCATTACCTTAAATGGGCATAGCCTCTATAACTCGTTTCTTAAATAAAGTGGAGGACAAAATAGTAACTTTATAATATTATCATATAAAATAATTGAAAAACCAGAAAAAAAGGGAAATGGAAAATAATTAACCTTTCTTCTAGAACCAAACCAGAAAAGGCCGACACCTACCAACCCATCGCCGTTGGTTGGCAACTTACACAAACGATGGGCTACCGTAGCTGCCACCACCACCTTAAACTGCCAAATGCCTCTTGAAGAATAACCAACGACGTCGATTAAAATTTCGACCATGTTTTGGAAGATGAGAGTGAGATAATATGTTAGAATATCTAATTTCCAGCTCAGCAATTCCAGCATAGCACTTAGGCGCTAAATTATGTTTGAATTAGTTTTTAGTTACAGCTGTAATTGAACTGTAATCACCCACCATTTTCATTCTTTGGTCTGATATTTATACTGTGTAAACATCGCATTTTCTATTCTGAAGGAATATAATCTTCGTTCTTCAATTCTCCCTTTCTCTAATATGGTATCAGAGCCGTGGGTGCTCACCATTTTCGATTAAGTTTTTATTTCTTATTCGGATCAGGATTTATAAATCTGATCTGCATTCTTATGGCTATGGAAGGAAATTGTAAAATTTCTTACTGCAGAATTCAAAGAGCATCTGTGAAGAATGAAGAAGAAGAAAAATAGAATTTCAACTTACATTTACAATTGCATCCAACGTGATATAAATAGAACAAGGAAAGGAATCTTTCTAACAAACTAAAATATATACAACCAATACAATAGAGACATGTGTGTTAACTAACAAAACAAACTAAAAACTAATTATGATTTAATTCTTCCAGCTCAGCTTCAGTTATTTTTGGCTCCCTTTCAGTTTTTATATGGTTTCTTTCCTTTGCTTCTTGAGCCTTTAATTCTAAGGCTTCAATGTGGGATTGTAGATTCCAACACCCCCCCTCAAGAGGGGAATGGATATTTATCAATCCCATCTTGCGAATGAGATGATGAAAGTTAAGAGAACCAAGCAGTTTAGTTAGTATATCGGCCAACTGATGCTTGGAAGGAATATGAATGATCTTGATGAGACCCTCTTGTAATTTTTCCCGAACTAGATGACAATCTAGTTGAATATGTTTTGTTCGTTCATGATGAACGGGGTTGGATGCAATATCAAAGGCAGGTTTGCTATCAGTGTAGAGGAGAGCTGCTTGAGGATGGGAAATATGTAAATCAGTCAATAGGTAGACCAACCATTGAAGCTCACAAGTGGTTGAAGCCAGAGCTCTGTATTCAAATTCAGCAGAAGAACGACTAACAGTTGATTGCTTCTTCGATTTCCAGGATATAAGAGAATCCCCAAGGAAAATTGTGAAACCAGTAACACTTCTTCTAGTGTCAAGGCATCCTGCCCAGTCACTATCTGAGAAAGCTTTCAGGTGGATAGAAGAGGCAGTAGACAGGAAAATGCCTTGACCTGGTGTTGCTTTAATATATCTCAGAACTCTCCCAGCAGCTCTAAGATGTGTGGTGCTGGGATTAGCCATGAATTGACTTAAAACCTGTACTGAATAAGCTAGATCAGGCCTAGTTATTGTAAGGTATAAAAGGCGACCAACAAGTCTTCTATAGGATGCAGGGTTGGATAAAGAAGGTGATGAATCATTTGCACTCAACTTCAGTGTAGATTCCATAGGGAAGGATGCTGGTTTACAACCGGAAAAACCACTGTCTTGTAAAATATCCAACGCATACTTGCGTTGACAAAGAGTAATTTCCTGTGCTGATCGAGCCACTTCAATGCCCAAAAAATATTTCAGCTCACCTAAGTCTTTTATGGTGAAAGTGTCATGCAAAAACTTCTTTACAATGTTGACATCAGTTAGGTTATCAGATGCAATGATAACATCATCAACATATATCAATAATGCTATAAAACTCTTTGAAGACCGTTTGATGAACAAAGAGGAATCGGATTTCCCTTGAGTAAAACCAAGCTGAATCAAAGAAGATGATAATTTGGAAAACCACTGTCTTGAAGCCTGTTTCAAACCATATAAGCTCTTTTTGAGTTTGCAGACTCTAGGGTCAGAGGGTGAAGAGTATCCTGATGGCAGCTGCATGTACACTTCTTCATGCAAATCTCCATGGAGAAAAGCATTGTTTACATCAAGTTGATGTAAATGCCAACGTTTGATTGCAGCAACAGAAAGTAAAGTTCGCACGGTAGTCATCTTGGCAACAGGAGAAAAGGTATCAAAGAAGTCAAGACCTTCTTGTTGAGTGTAACCTTTTGCGACTAACCGAGCTTTGTATCTTTCAACTGTACCATCAGCTTTAAATTTCACACGATAAACCCATTTGCATCCTATTGCAGTCTTATGTGGAGGTAGGACAGCAAGGTCCCAAGTATGATTCAATTCAAGAGCCTTAATTTCATTTTCCATAGCAGCTTTCCATTGAGGGTATATAATGGCTTGTTTGAAGGTTTTTGGTTCAAGGATGGATGAGAC
>CAIGRB010012328.1:45579-55825 GCA_903798255.1 Fraxinus quadrangulata
GACAGGTGTGTTAACTAACAAAACAAACTCAAAAAACTAATTTGGATTCAATTCTTCCAGCTCAGCTTCAGCTATTTTGGCTGCAGTTTTACGGTTTCTTTCCTTTGCTGCTTGTGCCTTTAATTCTAAGGCTTCAATGTGGGATTGTAGATTCCAACAGAAATACTACGAACGGTCTAACATCACCAGCAAGCAATTCAGCTGCTGATGATGGATCCAATCCGTTTTTTCTCCATCATTCGGACAATCCAGGTCTTGTCCTTGTTTCACAGCAGCTGATTGGAGATAATTACAGTTCATGGAACAGATCGATGATGATTGCTCTTTCTGTGAAGAACAAATTGAGGTTCATTAATGGAACTCTTACGCGACCTAAAGACAATCAGGAATAACTCAATCAGTGGATTCGCAATAACAACATGGTGACCTCCTGGATTTTGAATTCAGTGTCCAAGGAAATATCTGCTAGCGTTCTATATTCAGAGTCAGCCTATGAGATATGGAATGATTTAAAGGAGCGTTACCAGCAGAAAAATGGTCCAAAGATATTTCAGCTGAAACGGGAGTTAATGAATCTTAATCAAGGAGATTCATCAGTTAGTGCTTATTTTACCAAATTGAAGACAATTTGGGAAGAACTAACAAATTACAAACCTGCTTGCACATGTGGCAAATGTGTATGTGGAGGAGATAAGAAGCTGAATGAATATCATGAAGTGGAGTATGTAATGTCCTTTTTTATGTGGAGGGGACAATTGTTGTTAATGGATCATATTCCACCTATTAACAAAGTTTTTGCGTTAGTTGCTCAAGAAGAAAATCAGAGGAAGATAGGTATGATGAATGATGCAGCAGGAGTGACTGGTTCTATGGTGTTTTATACTTGAAATAGCACCAACAGAGTGGTGCAAGGGCAACAGTATGGTAGGATTCAAAAAAGGGAAAAGCCGTTTGCACCTATTGTGGATTTAATGGGCATGATGTGACTAAATACTATAAACTCCATTGTTATCCATTAGGGTATAAACCCAAGCAGAGGCCTGGAATGAACACACGTGCTGATTCTAACAATCAAGCTGGTCATGCAGTGATTAATCAAGTTTCTGGAAATATTCATGGTTTTATGAAGACACTGAATCCTACACAATATCAGCAACTGATGAACGTGCTGAGTGATCATCTCAAGTCTGCTACGACTGATTCGGAGATTGGGGTGAGTTCAGGTAAGCCATCAGCATCCTGCTTCTCATTTTCCATTTATTCAGCCATCAATTCATCTAATTGTTGGGGTGATAGATTTAAGAGCTACAAGCCATATATGCTCACATCAGTCAGCTTTTTGTAGTTTAAGACATATTGATAATGCATATGTTACACTCCCAAATAACATACAAGTTCCTGTAAGGTCAATTGGAAATGTAAAAATCTCATCTGATTGATGCTTCATGACGTTCTATATGTTCCTCAGTTCAAATTTAACTTGTTATCAGTAAGTGCATTGACAAGGAGATCAGCATTACGTGTAAAGTTTCTTACTGCTTCTTGCATTATTCAGGACTTGACCACTTCGAGGATGACTGGCAATGGTGAAAAGAAGGTTGATCTTTTTGTACTTGATTCCAGTTTGTTTGCTAACAATAATGTTTGTCAAATTTCCTATTCTGTATCAAACAATGTAACTAGTCAAATCTGGTACAATAGGCTTGGACACTTGTCATTTTAGAAGTTGAGCTTGTTAAAAGATCAATTGCATTTGGACTGTGTTAAACATGATGTTTCAGCCCCTTGTTGTGTTTGTCCCTTGGCAAAACAAATGAGACTCTCATTTGTATCAAATAATCATTTGTCTAAGAATGCCTTTGATTTGGTCCATTGTGATATTTGGGGACCATATCACATCCCCACTTATTCTGATCACAGATTCTTTCTTTCATTGATTGATGATTGCACAAGATTTACTTGGACTTATTTGATGAAATATAAATCAGATGCAAGGCTTATTGTTCCTAAATTTTTTGCACTTGTTGAGAATCAATTCAACAAAGTTATCAAAGTCTTTAGATCAGACAATGCTCAAGAATTGAAGTTTATAGAATTTTTTGAAGCCAAAGGTGTTATACATCAGTTTTCTTGTGTTAAGAGGCCGGAACAAAATTCAGTTGTTGAGAGAAAATACCAACACCTCCTTAATGTAGCAAACACATTGTATTTCCAATCAAGAGTCCCTATCCAATTTTGGGGTGATTGTGTACTAACAGCCACCTTCATGATAAACAGAACTCCAGCACCTTTTCTCCGCTGTTTGAAACACCAGTTGATTACAATTCAATCAAAGTCTTTGGAAGCCTTTGCTTTGCATCAACATTACCCTCTCATCGAAACAAATTTCATCCTAGAGCCCCAGCTTGTGTTTTCATAGGTTACACTCCAGTTACACTCCAGGCATTAAGGGGTATAAACTCTATGATATTGCTTCGAAAAAATTTCTGATCTCCAGAGATGTGATATTCCATCAAACATATTTTTCCTTTTATTTCATAAATACTGAATCAAATGTGATCCTTTTCCTGATTTGGCATTGCCTAACACTTCGCCTGATTTGTGTCCTTATTCTAGTCCACAAAGTTCATCTACTCCTGTTAACAATAACAACCCTTTTGGGCATTATGCTTCTTCAAATGATGAACAGGTTCAGCATCTTCTGACCTTAATCAAAATTCCCAAAATCGAGTTCCAGCTTCATCTTCTAATTACATTCAGAGTCAGGAACTCACTTCAGACTCTGTTTCACTTCTGCCTGTGCCGAGAAGAACAAATAGGGTGCCTAAATCTCCTTCATACCTCAGTGAATTTCATTGCAACAAATCAACCACCTCCTGATAATAACTCTGTCTACCCTCTATCTAATTACATTTCCTATCATTCATTTTCTCAATCACATAAGAGCTTTCTTCTTAATGTGAATCAAACATTGAACCTCAGTACTACCATCAAGCAGTTACATCTGATCATTGGAGGAAAGCTATGGCTGATGAATTGGCAGCTATGGAATTGAATAAGACAGGGTCTATAACCACTTTACCTAAAGGAAAACATTCAATTGGATGTAGATGGGTGTTTAAGATTAAGTATGCATCTTATGGGAGTATAGGCAGGTACAAAGCAAGGGTGGTAGCCAAGGGTTATACACAACAAAAGGGGTTGGATTTCATAGACACCTTCTCCCCAGTAGCTAAGCTAGTTGCGGTCAAGACATTACTTAGCATAGCAGCTATCAATAAGTGGCATCTAGTTCAGTTAGATGTCAACAATGCTTTTTTGAATGGGGACTTGTTTGAGGAAATCTATATGGATTTGCCTCAAGGGTATTCCAATCTAGCTACTGATGTCTTAAGGAAGGCAAGCCAGTTTGTAGACTGCATAAATCAATTTATGGGCTAAGGCAGGCTTCTAGACAGTGGTTCACTAAGTTTTCTCAAGCCCTTATGACTCATGGTTTTAATCAGTCTAAATCTGATTACTCTTTGTTTACCAAAGGAGCAGGAGATTCATTTGTTGCTCTACTGGTTTATGTCGATGATATCATCATATCTGGTTCAAGTCTTGATGTTATTGCTAAGCTAAAATCATTCTTATACAGTCAGTTCAAACTCAAAGATCTGGGTAAGTTGAGATATTTTCTTGGATTGGAAATAGCAAGATCCAATAAAGGGATATGTCTATCACAAAGGAATTATGCTTTACAGTTGTTGGAGGACAGTGTTTTTTTAGCTTGCTAGCCAAAAAATCTCCCTGTGGATTCTAAAATTCAACTGAACTCATTTGAAGGAAATCTGTTGCCTGATGTTGTTGCTTCATCATATAGGAGACTGATTGGCCGTTTGCTTTATTTAACTATTTCACGACCGGACATCACCTTTGCTATTCACAAATTGAGCCAATTTGTATCTCAGCTTTGTCAACCACATTTTGATGCTGCTCATCATCTATTACAATATCTAAAGGCAGCACCAGGCCAAGGGCGGTTGTTTTCTGCTTCAGCTTCATTGCAAATTCGTGTTTTCGCTGATGCTGACTGGGGTTCCTGCCTTGATTCAAGAAAGTCCGTTACAGGTTTTTGTGTGTTCCTTGGTGAATCTCTCATTTCTTGGAAGCCTAAAAAGCACCAAACCGTCTCACGATCCTCTGCAGAGGCAGAGTACAGAGCATTGGCAGCCACTACTACTGAGTTAATATGGATACACCAGTTGCTTGCTGATCTACAGGTCGCTCCATCAATTCCAGCATTGATTTTTTTGTGACAACCAATCTGCCATCCACATTGCTAGTAACCCCATCTTTCATGAATGAACAAAATATATTGAAATAGATTGTCCCTTTGTTTGTGATAAGATTGCAAATGGATTTATGAAGTTGTTGTCGGTTAAGTCTCAGCATCAATTGGCAGACATGTTTACTAAAGCCTTGCCTGCACCTTTATTCTTTCCTTTATTGTCCAAGATGGCTATTGTCAATTTACATAGTCCATCTTAAGGGGGCGTGTTAGAATATCCGGTTTTCGGCTCAGTTTCCAGCTCAGCAGTTCCAGCATAGCACTTAGGCGCCAAATTCTATTTGAATTAGTTTTTAGTTACAGCTGTAATTGAACTGTAATCACCCACCATTTTTCATTCTTTGGTCTGATATTTATACTATGTAAACATCCCATTTTCTATTCTGAATGAATATAATCTTCGTTCTTCAATTCTCCCTTTCTCTAATATAATAGGGTGGTTTTTGGAAAACTAAATTAGCCTCGTTAAGGTTTTGGGAACGAGAATTAGGGTAATAGGTTGTGGTTGCGAAATAGAATAGGGTTTTGCAGGGATGGGTGGAGGCTGTGACGGAGAAGAGAAAGAAAAGGAGAAGAGAGAGAATTGGGGTAGCCATTTTACGCGTTACAGAGACAGAGAGAGAGAGAGAGAGAGAGAGAGAGAGAGAGACTTGAAGATGAAGAAAATTGAATGGCCGATCGGCGACGAGTGTGTGGGAGCCTTTTCTAGTTTGGTCTTCATCATTTTCCTTTTCTTTTTTTTTTCTTGGTTTCTTTAATTATTTTAATTATTTTATATGGTAATATTATGAAGTTACCATTTTATCCTACACTTTTAATTGGTAAAAAAAAGTCAAATTTTATTTTCTTGGTCAACCAACGACAAATTGGATAAATTTCATCTAAAGTCATGCTATGGTAACATAACCATTGACATAGGGGGTGACACGAGGTGACATTTGGCACCAATAGGGGGTGACATTTGGCCCTCGTGTCACCCCCTATGTCAATGGTTATGTTCTTCTAGCAAAATTCTTCCATCTATTTGGGCTTCAATTGCAACGTTTTTAAAGATTTGGAATGACTGTTGTAAGTCTACAACATTTTTTAAAGGTTTGAGAGCGCAACTGCAATTATTCCAAATTAATGTGACTTTTGAAAAATTTACAAATTCACTTGGATTAGAGCGACGTCAAAAAGTTCTCATATAGAAATTGAAAAATCATTTTCTATCCCCTTCCCTCTCCCCATAAAATTAAAATAAAAAATATTTTCAAAAGAATAAAGGAAATTAAGTCACCTTAATTACATAAATAAATAATAAAATATAAATAAATAAATATTATTAAGAGAAGTAGTCCAAACTCTTATAAATTGATCTATATTTTCATTTTTTTTCAATGTGAGATTTTATCTCTTAACATGTCCTCTTAAGATGGTGGCTTGTTTAAACTGATCAATCTTGAAATCCTTGTGCTCAATTTTTTTAAGTCTTAATCGGACCAAATTGCTCATTGGAGTTTAATTGGCTCTGATACCATGATAAGATTTGGAGTTTCGTCTTAAAATATCAACCTTATTAAGAGAAGTAGCCCAAACTCTTATAAATTGATCTATATTTTCATCTTTATTCGATGTGAGATTTTATCCCTTAAATGAAAGGGATATGTAAGCCACCGTGATTCATTTGGTGGTAAAGGTGTTGTATTTATAATGAGGTTCTATACATTATTACAGGAAGAATAATTCAAAATGGAATATAAATCAACTCAATCTTCTATATACATGGACATCTATAATCAAGGGATTTTATCAGTTGCATAAATCTCTCCAGCATGATTCGGCAAATATGATTTAGAATCTTCATTATCCGTAATACCCCTCCCCCCTGCAAGCCTAGAATTTGAGAATCCCGAATGCGAAGCTTGGAATAGAGAAATATGAAGGCAGGATGAAGAATGCTCTTAGTAAACACATCGGCAGGCTGAAGATGTGTAGGAACATATTTAATCTGTAGCGCTCCGAAAACCACCAATTCTCGCACAAAATGGTAATCAAGTTCGATATGCTTCGAGCGTTTGTGAGAGACCGGATTTGCAGCAAGAAAGATGGAGCTTTGGTTGTCACAAAGTAAAACTGGAGAAGAAAAAGATAATTTGATGATGAGAAAGTGGACCATGTTGTTGAAGGGTAGAGTAGCGGGGATGCAGGCAACCATGGGATTAAAGGAGTTTAATCCAAATATTGCTCTGGTACCATGAAAGGGATCTGTAAGCCATCGTGATTCATTTGGCGGTGAAGGTGTTGTATTTATAATGAGGTTCTGTACATTATTACAGGAAGAATAATTCAAAATGGAATACAAATCAACTCAATCTTCTATATACATGGACATCTATAATCAAGGGATTTTATCAGTTGCATAAATATCTCCAGCATGATTCGGCAAATATGATTTAGAATCTTCATTATCCGTAAAAAAAAAGTTATAAATTTTTTATTTATAACTTAATATTTTTCGTAAAAAATGGAGAGAAACAATAAAAGGAAAAAGAAAACGTGAAGTTTAAGAGAATTTTGGGGGTGAATGAGAAATAACTTTTGAGATTTTACTTTTGTACTTTATGCTAAAAGCTAAGATTTAAAAATTATTAACAATTTGAGTTCTTCATGACGTCTAATTTCTTTTTTATTGAATAGACTATATTGAATTGACCAATGGGTAAGATCGAGTAGCTAAACTTTTAATCTATGCCCCTATTTGTTCTACATTTTTTTTTCCCATTCTTAGAAATTTTTTGACCTTTTTTTTTTCAAACAGCTAAGCCCCATCATCACACAAAGAGGTCAAAAGTGTCGGCTGCTTTACTGTACAACGATCATAATATTTATACAAATGGTAAAAAAATGTAGAACAAACAGGGGCTATATTTAAATAAAACACTAAACTTTGATTAGGAAAAATTACAGTCACAATACCAAATATTTCATTTAGTTGCAAATTTTGTCCAAATTTTTAAACAACTCGAACCCGGTGTTCAAATTCACAGAAACCGATAGTTTCACCAAAAATCAAAAGTCTGACCAATTAGTGACTAATTTTAAAGGATAAATGGATAACTTTACATTTTTTATATAAAAACTTTAAAAAAAAACCATCATACCCACATCCACTGCCATCTCCTCTAATTACCAAATCAATGAAAACCCAATTGTAGCATTCAATTAACCCTAAATACTCACAATACTTTGAAGATTAGGGTTGTCTCCAAGGAAGGTTGTTTTGGCTATCGCGAACCCCGACCTTAACAGAAAATCCCTTACCCAACAACTGTTCCACAATCCTCTTCCCAGTACTTCCAGTGGCACCTGCAACAAAGATTTTCTTCTTTTGAGGAGCACCCACTTGTTCTTCCTTTGTAACCCCGCTTCCCTGCATCTGTAACTTCTTAAGTCAATAAAATGAAATTAAGAAATGGAGGAATCAAATGTATGTTAAAATTGAGAAAAAGTTAGAGATAAGAAAAAGGAGAGATACTTACAGGTGAAGCTTTGAGGTGAAAAGAATGAGATTTCCGAGTGGATAATGAGAAGTGAAAGAGAGAGGTTCTGAAGAAGTGTAGAAATGGTAGTGGCTGTGGCCATGACCTTGCTATTTTCTTTTGGGTTAATTGATGGGGGAATGAGTTAAGATGACCATCACTCAAAATGTTTTTGTTCACATGGCCTTTGACCAAATTCTCTAAAAGAAAAGAAAACTTAATTATTTAAAAGTATGAAAATACCACTTTATCCCTCTCATGTAAAATAAAATTAAAGAAGGAAGGAAGGAAGGGAATTGGAGGCTTTCTTTCACGTCAAAAGTCATTCTTCCCCAAATTGAAAATTGAAAAATGTCTCCTCCTTCGAATTCTGAATCCATTCTTCCTCAAATTAAATATTGAAAAACATCTTCTCCTTCAAATTCCAAAAAATTGTCTTCTCCTTCATATTAAAAATCATATTTTTTCTGAATTAAATTAGTTCTATGTTTTTTTTGGGATTTTTGTTGAGGAAAAGCGGTGGAGGTGAAGGTAGGACGTTACCTTTTCGGTGGACAAATTGAGGAAATGCGGTGGAGGTGAAGGTAGGACGTTACCTTTTCGGTGGTCAATCTTCTGCAGTGGGCGCCTTGTAGGTTTGTTGTCACTGATGCTTTGGAACCGAAACATCTCATTATTTACATTAATTCTGTGTTTGAGATGGTTACTGGGTACCGTGCAGAAGAAGTTCTTGGCTGCAATTGGTTAGGCTTTTTTTTTTCATTTTTTTGGGATTTTTCACTTTCTCTATTTATTATCGTTAATTATCAAATTTATGGATAGAGAATTGAAGGTTAGATGTTCAAACCAAATGTAAACAGGGAATTGGTAATGTCAAACCAACATTCATCTATTTCTTTGTTTTGATCTTTTGTTTTAGATTTTTCCTTTTTTATCAGCAATTAGAAATAGAAAAATTAGACAAATATTTTACGTTTATTTTGGTTCCTAGGTACAAGAATTCCACGAAAGTTCTGGCAGAAGGAAAATCAGCAAATATTTTTCTAAAGATAAACAAAATGTGAAAAATGAGATGGAAGTTGAGGAGGTTTCAACAAAAAGAAAGGCCCAAAGGGGTAGTGAAGAGTCAGACAGTGATGTCAAACCCCGACCTGGGAAAGATGTTCACAAAGTCGAGGATGACGATGATGAAGATTTTGGCATGCCTTCTAGGAGGGTATCAATTGATGCCACCTGGAGCAAGAAATTGAAAAGTGGGGTGGGTAAGGGAGTTGCTCAAAAGCTTACTGATGAAAGTGACGAAGATGAGTTGGAAAAGCAAAATCTAATCTCAAACCTATTGGTACGACTAGTGGAGGGAAAAATGCTTCAACCAATCTAACTACTACCACGGACATAGATGCTGATGGAAGTGATAAAGAGGATGTTGATGCTAAAACCAAAGATTTAGCACAAAAATCATGCCAACTGATCAAAGTGAGGATGAAGACTAAAAAAAATCCCAGGCGTACGAACTTTCGCGAAAAAGGTATATTACCCATTTCAATAGCGAAGCTTTCAGGCTCATCTGGAGGTATACCTTTTGAATGAGACTTCCATTTCTACAATAATTTTCAAGAATTCGGGAACTCCGTTAAGGAAATGGATCAGAAGTCGAAATTTTGCTAAAGGGACTGAGGAGTCGAAAAATTTGTTTATGAAGCCAATTGCATTTTCGGATGATATAAACATTGAGTTAGATGATGATGCATAGTACAATTGACTCATGAGTGTGAATGACAATATTTTTGAGACGTTTAATGTGAGCCGGATGAATTTAAGAGGTTGCAAAATAAGGAAAATGAGAGTGGTGTGAGAATGATGAGGGTTGATGGCAAAGAAAAATGTGGAAGAAGTGGGTTAGGGAGTGTTCAAGAAGTTAACGTGGCGGGAAAAGTAAAGCCAAAAGTTCCATTTCATATTTCAATTATTAGGAAGCCACAAGAATAGTATAAGATCATCGTAAACAATTCAAATTGGTCATATGAGCATGTCTGGTTGCAGAGGAGTAAGGATATGTCTAGATTCATACATCCCTTGGTTAGTATTAGATTTTTCCTTTCTAATTGGTTCACTCATGCATTTACTTGGTTGTAGAATGATCAGAAATAGGAATTTTCTTGATAATATGAACAATTAAATTATGAATGTGCTATGATGTATATTTTCAGAGTTTTATTGTTTGGTGAATGATGGCAGGTGGATGGCTATTACCAAGTTTGATTTCTTTTAGAAAGATGTTTAAATTGTGGCACTTTATTAAACAAGGTTGATATTGTGCATATTCATGTAACTACATACATTTCCTTCACGTGACACGTAACGTATTTAATATTGTTCTAGTACAAAAATA
>CAIGRB010012328.1:76846-89952 GCA_903798255.1 Fraxinus quadrangulata
ATTCTATTAAAATTTTCAATACAAGTCTATTGATGTCCATTCAACTTTAACTCATTTAATATATAATTTATCTCCAAAGAATTCATCTTTGAATTTTGTCATTTTTCGTCCCTTTTGCATTTTTTTCTCTAATTCTTCATTAAATACAAAATTTTACCTACAAAGAACAATATAATATAAATGAAGTATAATTTAATATAAAAGACAATAAAATATCATGATTTAAGGCAACGAATAAGTGTATAAAATACACTTATCACCACGTGACATCAAGCTAAGAAACAACAAGAAATCACTCAAGGCCCACACTCCACATCATTTCGCCTATTCGAGGCGGTCAAGGTAAGAGGTCGAAGTAGATTAAGTGCCTCAGTCAAAGCAACATGCTAGAGACGAATCTCCATGTACGAAGCAAAGTGTCATAAGAAGTTGTAGTATAGTTTCAAAGCAATGAACCCTTATTTTTCACAATGCATCTCCTATAACATTACTTTGGACTAAAGATCTTCAGTATGTCTTATTGATTTTACAGCTCTATAACATATGTCCTTCAGCCTACTATGTCTAGAACATATGGTGAGTACTTTTCAATTTATTTAAGGTTGCTTCTAACCTAGGACATCGAGATGTGACACCTATTAAGTTTGATCCATGAGTTAGTTAGGATGAGGTCAAGTGTCAAACTCATGCATTCAACAATAACCATATATTTCCTTCCACTACAAAAGCTTATACTTGGATGTCATCCAAATTTTATGACCACTACAATAAGATTGCTTAAGTAACATTTTTCAACCTAGAGCTAAGTTATCTTGCTATCGTTAATTTCCCATCCCATAACTAAACACTACTTTATTGATTGTTGACTAACTTGATTAGTGTTCTAGGTCACTTCTCCATCGTTGGAAAAGACTACGTCCATCTAACGTTTGTCCAAATGTACAAAAACTTAACAATTAGATGTGAGTAAAGTCGAAATCTATTGATTACGTATTCTTGTCGATTTTCAAGGTCCAGAAAAATTAGTAATACACAATATATAAAGTGCAAAATTTTGTAATTCTTCATCCATTTTACGTGTAGACTAATATACTTTTTCTTTCATTTTTCTAAATGAATAAAAAGAACATTGTCAAAATGATTAAAATTAAGCCTATGTTTGGGCCAACTAAAAATTAGATTTTTAATAAATTTTAATAAAATTGATAAATGTATGGATAAAAAGTTGATAAAAGTTATTGATGTTAGGTCCAATGTTGTAATTGACATGTTTGTGAACAAAAGGGTCATAATTGAACACTTGTAAAAAGTCAAGGATTTGGATACAATTTTGTATATATGAGTTAGTTAGGGTTAGAGGTTGAAAACAAGGAAAGTGTGGGACCAAAATTTCGTTAGACCGTCGCCAACATTTGGCTCGAGCGATAGAAACAGATCCTTCTTTGCCCGCCTATCGCCTCCAGCGACACATTTATGCGACCAGACCTAATTCGTGATTTTGATGAGTTTTACATGACCCATAATACCAAAATGTCCCCAACTATAAATACAAAAGTCTGGGACGAATTTAAGGTGGCCGTTTCGTTGTGCTTTCATTGCATAACATATTCATATCATCTTTTGAGATATCCAAGAACACAATTCACAAATTGATTCATCTATATCATTCTTGAGATCCGGCAACCAAGTTTTGAAAAAACATCAAGGTTCGTGAACCCAAAACACCTGACTTCCTTAACACTTTGAGGAATGTATTTTCTCAGTTGGATTTCAGAAGTTTCTGGAGATTAAGAGAGGTTGGACTACAAACGCAGAAAAATGAACAGGAATAAGTGATTCCTGGATATCCACTTGGAAGAGACAATTGAAGAAGACCGGGAGTCTGGAATTTACAGGAATTACAACAGCAGGAACTAGTGAAATTTGCTAGGCTGGAAACGGACCGTAATCCATATTGTCTATAGTAGAGATAACTGGTTTGGTCCCGAAATTTTTACCCAATTGGGTTTCTTCGTCATCAATATTGATGTTCTTTTTTACTTTCCATATTACAAACTGTGGAAATTCAATTGAGGATAATTGGACTATTTGTTTAACCATCTAGAAACAATTAAAAATGACTTGTTGCTTGTTAATTGTATGATTCCGCACGTAAGGTCAAACTTCATTAGTAAACTACGCATTTTTCAATTGGTATCAGAGCCCAATTTTGATTCCTGACCTTAATTTGCCTAGATGAGTAGGTCATTATCCGTCCCGCCATACTTTGATGGCACTAACTATGCTTATTGGAAAGTTAGGATGAGAGTGTTCTTAAAATCTATGGATGAGCGAGTTTGGTTGAGTGTGGTGAATGGTTGGAGTGCCCCTAGTACAACTATAGACAACGTAGTGGCCCCCACTCTCATTGCTAATTGGACTAGGACGAACTTAGATGAATGTAACTAGAACAGTAAAGCCTTACATGCTCTATTTATGGCAATATCCGAAAGAATTTAGGCGAGTGTCTATGTATAAGGTAGTCAAAGAGGTTTGGGATATTCTAAAGACAACACATGAGGAAAATCAGGCGGTTAAGAACTCTAAGTTATAGATGTTGACCACTAGGTTCGAAGAAATTAGGATGAAAGAGGATGAGACATTTGATGAGTTCTATGCGAGCTTAAATAACATTGTTAATTCTAATTTCAACCTAGGTGAGAGGATCTCCGAGTCTAAAATTGTAAGAAAAATTCTTAGATCCTTACATGAAAGGTTTAGGCCTAAGGTCCCGGCTATAGAGGAGAGCAATGACTTAGATTCAATTACGATTAAAGAGTTGGTTGGATCTCTCCAAACTTATGAGTTGACATTAGATAAATCCACAAACGATAAGGCTTTGGCCTTAAACACTGTGAGGAATAGTCATAGGGAGTCCTCGGATTCAGATTCTCCTAATGAAGATGAGCTAGAATACTTTGCTAAGAAATTTTGAAAAATGTTTAGGAATAAACAAAAACCTTAAGAGAAGCATAGAAGTGCTCCTAGTGATTTTAGGAAGAGTTCCAAATTTGTGAGATACCATAATTGTCGCGATTTTGGTCACGTTAGGAGTAAGTGCCCTAGTAGTAGGAGGAATTCAGATAAGGCTATGAATGCTACTCTCACTGATGACGAATCTAACTAGGACAAATCAGAGTGAGAGATCAACTCTTGAGGAAAGTGGAAACTATATTACCTTTACTACAAGAGTTAAGGAAGGATTTGACTAGGGGAGTGAAAGAGAGGAGGACTTAGATAGTGAGAAAGATTCTGATAGTGAGAAAGATATTTAAGAGGCTTATTATAAGATGTATGAAGAGAGTCTTAAGATTCTTACTAAAAACAAAGCCTTGAGTGTGAATCTACCTCGATCCTCAGTGAATTAAAATCCATGAATGAAACTTTAGAGACTCAGGTTAAGAACCTCACCAGTGATCTTGAGAAGTTCTCTAGAAGAGTCAGTGAGTTGACCACTGAGAGAGAGACCTTAGAAATCCAGGTTAAAAACCTTCTGAGTGATCTAGAATATTCTAAGTCTCAATTGCTTACCTTCTCTAGTGGTTCTGAAAAGTTAGTTAACCTTTTAGGAATGGGCAAGCATGCTAGAAATAAGGGAGGTCTAGGTTTTAAGGAAAACAGTACTAGTACTTCTAAGATCACATTTGTCTCTATCACTGACCAACCCAAACATGTACCTAACCCCAATCTTAAGGATAAGGGATTTGTTAGACAGATGTCTACTAGACAGCGTAGGACCCATCGACCTAGGAATAGACATCAACGTCCACACAGCTTTTGGTCCTAGTTTTTTCCCTACATGTTTTCACTACGGTGAATTAGGACACATAAAGACTAGGTGTTATTATTTCCTGAATAAAAATAGAAATGAGAACTTAAATAGAAATAAGAATCAAGATTATGTTGGTCATATTAACTTCCTTACTAATTAGGTAAGTAAATTGGCCACATTAATGGTGTTGACCTATGGTTGACATCTCATTTTGATAATCACAAAAAAATTGCTTTTATTTCTAACAAATTAATTTCGAGTGTCTATAGTGACTATTGCAAATCAATAAAATTGAAGACACGAAGTTCGAGGCAAAATAACTTGCATGGTACGATCGAATTGGAACTTAAAAATTAGCAAAAGAAGCAAATCAAGATACAAGTTAAAAGAACGATAAAGTCAAGACGATTAGACATTGTATAATCATATGTAAAGGTAAAATATTTTAATACTTGGCAATAAATCGAGACGAGCTCAAGTTTTTGATTTTACGATATAAAAAATCACGACAAAAGCATTTTACTCGTAAACTATGTTTTCAAAGGTAAAAATCAAAGAACGTAATTTTGAAATATGACAAATACCTTGAAAAATCATTTTTAATGTCCTTTGAGTACTTACATTTGTTAAAAATTAAAACGAGGACGTTTCGGCATAAACTGTTCGTATCGGACGTCAGGTACACTATACCGGACATCCGGTATGGTAGTTTTGCTCCAACGGTAAAAAATTCAACCGTTTTGATTTTTTGACAAAACGACTGTTTGACCGTCTAGTATGTACCGGACGTCCGGTAAGGGTTGTCCGGTTGTACAGAGTTATTGACAGTTTTTTACCTATAAATACCAACTCACTTTGTATTCAATTTTAACATTTTCTAGAGTAATAAGTTGGCATTTATTGAGATAAATCTTTGATCTTCATTATTTATTCATCCTCATAAATTGATTTATACTTGAAATTTTTTTGATCATTCTAAACTTAGAAAATCAATTTCTATCAAGTTTTTCAAATCCAACACTTAAGTCATATCTATTGCCATCTATCGAAGTGTTTGCCTTCTTCTCTTCTTGTTCTCAACTTTGAATCTATTATTTATTAAGAAGAGAAAATTTCACTTGTAAACTCATTTTGAATTGAGGGTCGTGTTGAGGTCCCGAAAAGCTCAACATTGTAAAAAGATCGGTGTTCCTTTGTTGTAAGTCACCGGAAGCGTTGTAAATGGTTGGATTGCACCATAAGTCAATCAACATAGTGAAAAAGGTCTTGCTAATTCCGGAGAGTTTGGTAATGGGGGACGTAGATCATTGTATTGGATCGAACCTCCATAATATATCGTTTGCACTCTCTATCCCTTTTACTCAGCGCATTTACTTCGCCCAAATTTACATTCTTCCATTTACGTATTTACTTGTATTTAGATTATTCTCTATCATTTGCATGTTCACTATATTAAAATTTTGAGTGATTAATGAAAAAGTCTTAATAATCAATTCACCCCCCTCTCGGTGAGCCAATTTTGGGCTTTCAATTGGTATCAGAGCTCGGTACTCATTTTTTTAAAGATTTCACAATCTTGAATTATAGCTAACACCATGTTTCAAAATCTTGAGGGGCATTCCACAAACCGACCTTCTTTCTTTGACGACACACTATAATTATTGGAAAGCTGGGATGATGATATATGTTCAATCTATTGATTATAACATTTGGGAAATAATTGAATATGACCCCCACGCGCCTACTAAGACTATTAAAATTGATGGTAGACCCGACCAAAGTATTCCTAAATCGAGAGAGGAATACGATGAATAAGACAAAAGAAAATTGTCATTAAATGCTAAGGCCAAAAATTTTCTTTACTGTGCCCTAGATAGAAATGAATTCATTAGAATTAGTATATATGATTCGGCCTATGATATTTGGCATGCTCTCGAAGTCACTCATATTGGAACGAGTAAAGTGAAGGAAACTAAAATAAATATGTTAGGTAAAGAATTCGAATTTTTTTTCATGAAACAAGATGAATCTATTGTTAATATGATTACTCGTTTTACCAACATTGTAATGATTTAAAAGGTTTTGATCGCAAATATACTAACGGTGAACTTATGAGAAAAACGCTTAGATCACTCTCGAAGGAATGGAAACCTATATGGATGCTAATAGAAAATACAAAGGATGTAAACACATATCCTTTGGAGGAACTATATGGAACCTTGATGATCTATGAACTCAACAATGTCGAGATCAAGGAAAATACAAGAAAGAGCAAAGAAGAATTGAAAGAGACTCCAAAACGACAAATTGCTCTAAAATCGGTAATTGATGAAAAAATAACAACAAACAACATGAGCGATGATAAGTTTGGTAATTTAGTTCTCATTATCAAGAAATTGAGAGGATTTCGGAACAATAGAAAGTTTTAAAGGAATGGCGATAAATGAGAAGAAATGAGCAAGAAAATTATTTGCTACAAGTAATAAACCCGATCACAAAAGAACCGAGTGCCCGAACAAAAAGAAAAATTTCAAGAAAAAGGCACTTCAAGCTACTTGGGATGATAGTGATGATGAAGACCAAAATGAAAGCGATAGTCAAGATGAAATCACTAACATGTGCTTCAGACACTTGAAGATGAGGTAAGTTCAAAAAAAAAAAAAAAGTTCTATGATGAATTATCTAGTTCTTATAATGATTTACTTGAAAATTTTGAAAAACTTGCTTTGAGCTACTCCATTCTTAAAAAGAAAAACTCTTTATTGAAAGATGAAGTAAAAACGATTTTGGTAAAACAAAAAGAAAATGTTGATTACAATTTATTAGTTAAAGAAAACACTTCTCTAAAAAAAAGTTGAAGATTTGACGAAAATATTTATAAATTCACCGAAGGAAAGAAGAATTTTGATTTAATGCTTGGAAATCAAAAATGCGTTTTTGACAAAGGAGGAATCAGATTCAAACCCTTTTTGAAACAAAAATATCTTAAAAACATATTTTTAAAGCTTCAAATATCACTTGTACCTTTTGTAGTAAAAATGGACATGTTGCCTTTAATTGTTTAGCTAAAAAGGAGTTACATTTTGGGAAAAAAAAAAAGTGGATTAGAGAATCCCCAAAAACTAACTACCAAGGACCCCAATTTGTATGGGTACCAAAAATCAAAAATTAAATTGTACTTATAGGTACCTAGGAAAACAAAGAGCAAATGGTTCTTGGATAGCGAAAGTTTAAAGCACATGACCGGAGATCGATCACTACTATCAAATTTCAAAAAGAATGATGGAGGTCATGTAATATTCGGAGACACGTGAAAAGAAAAATTATTGGCATTGGCAACATTGGTAATCACTCATCCCTCTTTATTGAAAATGTTATATTAGTTGACAACCTCAAGCATAATTTGCTAAGTATTAGTCAATTATGTGATAAAGGTTACAATATAAAATTCGATTCTTTCAAATACTTAATTAAAGATGTTACATCAAAAGAGGTGATTTTTATAAGAAACCGAAATAAAGATGTTTATATCATAAATATTGAATATGAAAATAATGAACATTGTTTACTTGGGTTAAGGAATGAAACATGGCTATGGCATAGAAGACTATGCCATGTTAACATGGATCTTATTTCAAAAATTTCAAAACATTGTATTTTGAAAGTATTGCCAAATTTGAAATTTGAAAAAGATAAAATTTGTGATGCATGCCAATTCGGAAAACAAGTAAAAAGCTCTTTCAAACCAAAATTTTTCTCTTCAACCACTAAGCCTTTGCAACTTCTCCACATGGATCTTTTTAGACCATCAAGAACGGCTAGTTTAGACGGTAAATTAATGCCTTCGTTATCGTTGATAGTTTTTCAAGATTTACGTGGATCATATTTTTAAGTGTAAAAGATGAAGACTTACAAGCTTTTAAACATTTTTGCAAAAAAATTGAAAATGAAAAAGGCTACGCTATTACAACTATTAGAAGTGATCATGGTAGAGAGTTTGACAATCTTGCTTTTGATAAATTTGTAACGAAAATGGATATGAACATAATTTTTCAGCTCCTATAACTCCTCAACAAAATGGTGTAGCAGAAAGAAAGAATCGTACATTGCAAGAAATGGATAAGACTATGCTGAATGAGAATAATTTACTGAAGTATTTTTGGGCCGAAACCGTTAACACCGCATGTTATATTATAAATAGAGTTTTGATTAGTCGTAAGAAAACGAAAACTCCTTACGAACTTTGGAAAAATAAAATTCTCAGTATTAGTTACTTTAAAGTTTTTGGTTGCAAATGTTTTACTTTGAGTCCAAAAGATAATTTGGAAAAATTTGATTCAAAATTCGATATTATTATTTTCCTTGGATATTCATCGACTATCAAAGCTTATAGGGTATTTAACAAAAGAACTCTAGTTGTTTAAGAATCTGTGCACGTTACAGTTGATGAGATTAAGGTATTGATGACGATGTAGGTTTGGAAGCTCCATTTGAACAAATGAACATTGAAGACGAAAACAAGGGAATGCAAAATGAAGAACAATCGGAGGAGCCAAGCGTTCAAGAAAGTGAAGAAAAATAACTGAGGCTCAAAGTGATCCCCCTCTACCAAAGGAATGGAAGTTTGTTCCATCTCATTCAAAGGAATTAATAATAGGCGATCCATCCAAAAGTATCACCACTAGAACCTCTCTTAAAAATCATCTTAATAGTTGTGCATTCATTTCGCAAATTGAACCTAAAATTTTTAAAGAAGTCGAGTTTGATGAGTTTTGAATTCTAACTATGCAAGAAGAACTAAATCAATTCAAAAGAAACCATGTTTGAGATTTAGTCACTAGACCAACTAATCAAACCGTTATTGGTACTAAATGGATCTTTAGAAACAAATGAGATGAAAATGGAATTATTGTGCGTAACAAGACTAGATTAGTGGCCCAAGATTATAATCAAGAAGAATGCATTGATTATGAAGAAATATTTGCACCGGTTGCTAGGTTAGAATCTATTCACATGCTTCTTGCATTTGCTTGTCATAAAAATTTCACTATTTATCAAATGGATGTCAAAAGTGCTTTTCTAAATGTTTTCATTCAAGAAGAAATGTTTGTTGAACAACCTCCCGGTTTTAAAGATCATAAATATCCGGACTATGTTTTCAAACTTCATAAAGCTCCCTATGGTTTAAAACAAGCTCCTAGAGATTGGTACGAATGATTGAGCAAGTTTCTTATTTCAAATGGTTTTTCAATTGGAAAAGCGGACACCACACTTTTTGTTAAAACTTACAAAGATGATATGATCATTGTTCAAATTTATGTTGTTGATATCATATTTGGTGCCACTAATATTCGTCTATGTGAAGAATTCTCTAAGTGCATGAGCATGAAATTTGAGATGAGTATGATGGGAAAATTTAGCCCCTGTTTGACACCCATTTTGGGTGAAAAAAAAATTTGGAATAGTGATTGATGGAAGATTGTGTGATTAAAAAGTAAGGAAAATTTTTAGGTTTATGTATAATATTATTTTATTGATAGAATGTGTGGTTGAAATGAAGAATGAAAAATAGAATGAGAAAAAAAATGGATTTCAAACGGGGGCTTAAATTCTTTCCCGGTCTCCAAATTAAGCAAACTTGTGATGGAATCTTTATCAATCAAAGTAAGTACATATTAGACATGGTCAAAAAGTTCGACATGGATGATTTGAAGCCAATGGACACCCCCATGAGCACATCTATAAAATTGGATAAGGATGAACAAGGTACATCCATTGATATAACAAAATACCGAGGTATGATCGGATCTCTTCTTTACTTAACCGCAAGTAGACCCGATATTATGTTTAGTGTATGTTTATGTGCTAGATTTCAATCAAATCCCAAAGAATCATATCTTAAGGCCATAAAACGAATCTTTCGGTATCTAAGGGGCACTAGAACCTTAGGTCTTTAGTATCCTAAGGGTACTCACATTGATCTACTTAGCTATTCGGATGCCGATTGGGCCGATATAGAATTGATCATAAAAGTACTAGCGAAACATGTCACTTTCTAGACTTTGCACTTGTATCATGATTTTGCAAGAAACAAAACTCCGTTGCTTTATCTATCTTTGAAACCGAATATATCTCGGCCGCTAGTTGTTGTGCACAAGTTTTATGGATGAAACAAATTCTTAGTGATTATCACCTATCCCTTGACCATACACCCATCATGTGTGATAATACTAGTGCTATTAACTTGTCTAAAAATCATATTTTGCACTCTAGGACGAAACATATTGAAATTCAACATCATTTCCTTAGAGACCATGCTCAAAAAGGTGATATTGTACTAGAATTTATAAACACGAAAAATCAATTGGCCGATATATTTACAAAACCTTTAGCTTATGATCGATTCTCACATCTTAGAAGAGGTTTAGGAATACTTGATGAAAATGAAGTATATAATTGATATTACATGCTCTTATATGTGTCTTTTTTAATATGCATAAAAAAAAAAATCGGACGTCCGGATAGGCAGAACATTTTTACCAAATATAGCGGACGTCCGGTACTGAAGATTTTCAGATTAAAATCGCGATTTCATCCTATTTTTCTTCTCATCTTCTTACTCTTCCTCCGCTTGCCTCCAATCCATTTCATCCTGACCTACCAAAATCGTTTATTCCAATTCATTTTCCCTACCTAACATCGATTCTCAACCAATTTCAAGTCTTAAATTTCCACATTTTCGGCCAAAACTCCAATTTTCTTTAAAAACTTGAACCCTAAGGCTCTTACTCCACATTTCCACTTTGAATCTATTCACAATCCGAACTTTGATTGAAAAATCCACTATTTTGAAAGATTCTCTAACACACTATAACATTTTTCAACGGATACTCTCCAAAAGTTCAAATTCTTCCTTTCTAAAGCCCCAATTTTTCAAAAATCCCCAAATTTTCTAGTAAAATGTCGACCTCATGAGGCCGAGGAAAGAGACTCAAGCAAACAGTTTGCCCATCCCCATGTCCATCATCCGATGAAGAAACAAACCTCAAACTTGAGATGCTGACAAACCCCTTTGAGAAGTTGTCCGTCTTGTTAGGTAAAAACGTAGATTTTTCTTCCTTTACTTTCAATGCACCCACATTTAGAATAGAATAACACTTCATGAATATGGGATGGGTGTCAGTTTACATATTAGAAGAAAATGCATATCCACGTTTAAACAAGAGTTCTATAAGGATATGACCGTTAATACTCATTCGAGTGACATTACTTGTCTTGTTAAAATTGTTCGTGTCACCATCTCCAAACCCCTCATTCGCACTCTTCTCGAACTTGTACCATGTGATATTCAAAAATTTGTGCACAAAACCCACCCTCGGGTGGATGGTTATAACCCTGCCGACACTTGTCGTCGTGTGATGGGAAAAGATTTTGAAAATGTTACAAAAATCTCAACCTACCAACTTACTCCCCCATGTAAAGTTCTACAAAATATCATTACTAACATCATTTTACCTAGGAAAGGCATCGGGACGAAGTAAATTGCTTTGATCTTTTCATTCTCGATTCATTCCTTATTGATCGGTGAATCGATTTCTCGACCATTGCATTAGGTCTTATGAAGCTCATAAATTCTTCATGATATGCCAAGGCTCTTCCTTAAGGTATGATTCTAACTAAGATATTTAAGCACTTCAATGTCCCTCTTCTCGACAAAGCTTTCATCAAACCCCGCCCCATTGACACCATTAGCTTCACCACTCTTAAACGTATGAAAATCATTAAGAAAAATGATCAATGGGTAGCTGAGACGAAGGGGTTCGACCCGAATTCGGGGCCTTCCACACTACCATTCGAAGAAGAGGAGAATGGTGATGATCAGGAGGAGGGCTTGCCTACTGCCATGGGTCCTTCGCACGCTACTCAGAGGTCGAGTACTCCTCGAGGACTTGTCGAGGACCAGATTTCTCTTTTGAGTGGGCGGATTGATTCTCTTACTAAGCCAGTCGACGGGATGAGCGAGATACTTCATCATATACAGACACAGCAAGCTACGCTTCAGGCCTAGTAGGATGCGATCTGTCGAGATGCAGGCCCAGCAGACCTTTTTCTCTACCAACTTCCTTGCTCGATTCTCGCAACCTCCTCCGACACAGTAGTTTTATGTTGACTTAAATTGATATCACTAAGTTTGACTATGGTTGACTATTTTGATTATGTATTGCAATGCCTGCTTGAATTATTACAATGAAATGTTAAATCATTCTTGCTTTATATAACTGCCCTTTTTGCATATTAATTGATGCACTTTTTGCTTATGCCTAAAGGGGGAAGAGATAAGATATATATTTACATCATTATGTTTAACAAGGGGAATATAAGTTAAATAAATAGGGAGAATGTATGTATACAATTTTATTCCTTATCAATTTGTTTAATTTGTACATTTCAAATCATCATGTTTGTCATAATTAAAAGGGAAAAATTGTTGACCTATGGTTGACATCTCCTTTTGATTATCACAAAAAAATTGAGTTTATTTCTAACAAATTGATTCAAGTGTCTATAGTGACTATTGCAAATCAATAAAATTAAAGACACGAAGTTCGAGGCAAAATAACTGGCATACGACGATCGAATTGGAAATTAAAAATTCGCAAAAGATGCAAATCAAAATATAAGTCAAAAGAATGATAAAGTCAAGACGATTAGACATTGTACAATCATATGTAAAGATAAAACATTTTAATACTTGGCAATGAGTCGAGACGAGCTCAAGTTTTTGATTTTACGATAAAAAATCAAGAAAAAAACATTTTACTCGTAAACTATGTTTTCAATGGTAAACGTAATTTTGAAATATAACAAATACCTTGAAAAATCATTTTTAACGTCCCTCGAGTGCTTACATTTGTTAAAAATTAAAATGATGACGTTTCAACGTAAACCATTCGTACAGGACGTCCGGTATGATGGTTTTGCTCCAACGGTAAAAAATTCAATCATTCTGATTTTCTGACAAAACGGTTGTTTGATCGTTCGGTATGTACCGGACGTCTGGTAAGGGTCGTCCGGTTGGGCAGAGTTTTGACAGTTTTCCACCTATAAATACCAACTCACTTTGCATTCAATTTTAACCTATCTTAGAGCAATAAGTGAGCATTTATTGAGATAAATCTTTGATCTTTATTATTTATTCATCCTTATAAATTGATTTATAATTGAAAAACTTTTGATCATTCTAAAATTAGAAAATCCAACAATTGAGCCATATCTATTGCCATCTATCGAAGTG